>AP025064.1:28557086-28618267 GCA_036186865.1 Eustoma russellianum
AAAAAGAGGAGAGATCAAAATTCAAAGATTAGATTCAAGTTTGAAGTCAAGTTCAAAGTCAAATTGAATCCAATCTTCAACTAGCCTTTGAGTTCAAGTTCAACCACTTCATCTACATCTCCAACGCCAACTTCATCACCAAACATGACTAGATTCATTGAAGATAATGTCTTGCAAGATTTGAAGTTTTTAGCTAGGATTTGTTTTAGCTTTGAATTTAAATAGTTTTCAATTTTTAAACATTGTTAGCTAGCTTTATTTTGAATTAGTTCTAGATATTTTAAGGCTCAAGTTCAGCCTATAAATAGAGCCTTAGGGGACGCTTCAAAAGGCACCTTTTGATGAATAACAATTCTTGATATTTCATTCACTTTGTGTGATACTTTGTTTTCTTGGTTTTGCATTAAAAACCTAGGTTAAGATCCTTCAAAGTTGAACATATTGAAGGTGTTGCCATTGCTTGAAGGTGCCGTCCAGGAGGGCCGTTTTGGTTTGCCTGATCAACGACCATCTTGAAGTGTTGGTCTTGCTCATTCTTAATCCATACGTTTCTATTCATTAAGGAAGCAAGGGGAAGTCTTCTTCCTTGTGCCTAACCCTTGTGAAGGACGTTTGGAAGGTGGAATTGTTGGAGCCCACGAGTTGCACGCATCAGTTAGGCACAAGGAAGAAGACTTCCCCTTGCTTCCTTAGTGATAAAAACGTGTGGATCAAATGAGCAAGACCAACACTTCAAGATGGTCGTTGATCAGGCAAACCTATACGACCCTCCTGGATGGCACCTTTTAGCGACGGCATCACCTTCAAAATGCTCAACTTTGAAGGATCTTAACTTGGGTTTTTAATGCAAAAACCAAGAAAACAAAGTCACACAAAGTGAAGGAAATACCAAGGATATTATTTCATCAAAGTTGTGCTTTACAAATCGGCCAAAGGACCTATTTATAGATGCCTAAGACACTTAAAATAATCAGATATTATCTAAAAGAAATAGCTACAAAAACATTTGAATTGAACTTGAATTTGCTAATTATTTGAATTCAAAAATAACTTGAAAAATCCTAGCTAAAACCGGTTGAAACCTTCCTTGTTTGGGCATGTATTTGGTCAGCAAATGAGGCCTTGGGGAGCTGATTTGATGAGTAGGATGGAGCTGAACTTGAATTCAAAAGTTGGGTGAAATTTGAATTCAAGTTGAATTTGAATTTGAGTGCACTTTGAATTTGATTGTTGGATATCCTCCCTCCTCCTTTCAGCCGTGTTTAACAAGCCCAAGAGATGTCTTGAAATCTGATTTGATGATGATGATATGGCTGGAGTTGAATTCAAACGATGGTTGAAGTTTGAATTCAAAATTGAGTTTGAATTTGAATTCAAACTTGGATTCAATTTGAATTGGCAATTATCCCTCTTTTTCTTCCAAGATGGCGTGTGAATTGCTTGAGATAATGGCAGGATTCTTCTTGAAAAGCAAGCTTCAATTTGGTTGAAACTTGAATTCAAATCAAGGTTGAATTTAAAATTCTTGTTTAGCTTTGAATTTAAATTCAATTTGACCATCATCCTTCTTGCTTCAAAATGGCCGTCCCCTTGTTGTATTTTGGAGATGATTTTTGATTTCAATTTGAACAAGAGATTCCATCTTGGACATATTTGAATTTGTCTTTGTGGAGACAAACATTCTCTTTTAGACAATCATTCCTTGTCTCCCTTTTGATAGCACACGCCTATAAGGACATTTTGGGCTTCCATTTGGCTTACAAATTTCATGTACCTAAATACCTACAAAGCAAATACATAAAACGAAGATCACAAGAAAACAAGACAAAAAATTTCAAAAACAAAGAACGTACACACACATGCTTATACACGCTCAAGGTGAAGGTTCAATGAAATAAACCCAAGGAATCTTAGGTTCATCTTGAACATGCTTGTACAAGAAGGTGGCAACTTGATGACAAAGTTCTCTTGCCCTTCTTCTTGTCATAGGACCTTTGTCCTCTTGATGGGATCCTTGATCCTCATCAATCCCCCCTCCTCAATAGGATTCGTCCTCGAATCAAAAAGGTCATCAGTGAAAGGGGTGAGGTCAGCAACATTAAAAGTAGGTAAAATTGAACCATACCTTTCAGGAAGATCAAGGATGCATGCATTTGTCACCTATGCGTTTCAAAACTTTGAAAGGTCCATCTCCTCGAGGTAACAGTTTTGACTTTCTCTCATTGGGAAATGTTTCTTTGCGCAAATGTAACCGCACTATATCTACAGGTTTAAACACAACTCGTTTTCGATATTTGTTAGCTCGTCTTTCATAAGCTTTATTTTTCTTTTCAAGTTATGTTTTAACTTGTTCATGTAGTTTCTTTATCTTTTCCGCTTTTTGTTTACCATCAAGACTTGAACATTCATGCACGGGAATAGGGATCAAATCAAGGGGAGAGAAGGGGTTAAAGCCATACAAGATTTCAAATGGACTGTGCAAGGTTTCGTGATGGACACTCCTATTGTATGCAAATTCGATATATGGTAAACAATCTTCCCAATGTTTGATATGTTTTTGCAAAACTGCACGCAAAAGTTGAGAAAGAGTACGATTAACGACTTCAGTTTGTCCGTCCCGTTTGTGGGTGTGCAGTGGTTGAAAACAACAATTGTGTACCAAGTTTAGCCCACAAAACACGCCAAAAATGACTCAAAAATTTCGTATCTCTATCACTTATAATTGTACGTGGCATGCCATGCAATCTCACAATTTCTTTGAAGAACAAATCAGCAACATGTGTGGCGTCATCAACTTTCCTACATGCAATGAAATGTGCCATTTTTGAAAATCGATCAACCACAACATAAATACTATCGCGCCCTCCTCGAGACCTAGGAAGTCCTAAAACAAAGTCCATGGAAATGTCAATCCAAGGGGAATCAGGGACGGGTAAAGGCGTGTATAGGCCATGTGGTTGGGACTTGGATTTGGCTTGTTTGCAAGTGATGCAACTACCACACAACCTCTCGACATCTACTCTCATGTGGGGCCAATAGAAATGCTCCTTAAGAGTTTCAAGGGTTTTGATCACTCTGAAATGACCCACTAAACCTCTCCCATGGGCTTCTCTAGTCAATGCTTCTCGTAGGGATGATTGGGGAACACACACAATTTTTGTTCTTTGAAAAGATAACCCTCATGTATGTAGAATTTCCCAAATGGTGCCTCTTTACAAGCCTCGAAAATGGTGTCAAAGTCATGGTCATTGGGGTACAATTCCTTAAGTGATTCGAACCCTAAAAAGCGTGAGGATAATGTATTCACTAATGTGTATCTCCTAGAGAGGGCATCGGCAACTATATTGTCCTTTCCTTGTTTGTACTTAATCACGTAAGGGAATTGTTCTATCTACTCTACCCATTTGGCATGTCTTTTATTCAACTTTCCTTGCCCTTTATGATACTTAAGGCTTTCGTGGTCAGTGTGGATCACAAACTCTTTAGGTTGAAGATAGTGTTGCTAAGTTTGTAGGGATCTCACAAGGGCATAAAGTTCCTTATCATAAGTAGAGTAATTCAATGCAGCGCCTTTCAACTTTTCACTAAAATAGGCTATGGGTTTCTTACCTTGGGTCAAAACTACGCCTATACCCACTCCACTTGCATCACACTCGATCTCAAAGGTCTCGTCAAAATTTGGTAGCCAAAGTATGGGTGCAGTGGTTAGCCTACGTTTAAGCTCATCAAATGCCTGTTGTTGTGGCTCTTCCCACCTAAAAGGCACATCTTTTTTCACAATTTCATTTAGGGGTGCAGCTATGGAAGAAAAATCTTTGACAAAGCGTCTATAAAAACTTGCAAGTCCATGGAAACTGCGAACTTCCCCTACAGTCTTAGGTATATGCCACTCCACAATTGACCTAACCTTTTCCTCATCTATTTCTACTCCCTCAGCCGAAATGACAAAGCCTAGGAAAACTATGCGTTCCAAACAAAAAGAGCACTTTTTAAAGTTGGCGTAAAGTTGTTCCTGCTTAAGCTTCTCAAAAACGGCCCTAATGTGGTCAAGATGATCTTCTATGGTTTGGGAATAAATTAGGATATCATCGAAATAAACAACAACAAATCGGCCTATGGACGCGCGTAAGACTTCATTTATTAGCCTCATAAAGGTGCTAGGGGCGTTGGTGAGCCCGAAGGGCATCACTAACCACTCATAGAGCCCAAACTTGGTTTTGAATGCAGTCTTCCATTCGTCCCCTTCTCTAATGCGTACCTGGAAGTACCCTTGCTTAAGGTCGATTTTGATGAAGAATTTAGATCCGTGCAACATATCCAACATATCATCCAGCCTAGGTATGGGGTTGTTGGACCTGTATAGCACCACTAGAGGGGGGGGGTGAATAGTGGGTTAGCGGAAATTACACTACAATTACCTTCAAAAACTTGTTTGAAGACCCCTTTGCCTCTTTAGCCTCAGATTCTGGAATTTCTGGAATTTCCAGAAACAGTTCAATGTTTTGAGTGCTTTGGTTGAACCACTTATACACCTGTGCAAGCTCTCAGACTTGGCAGAGATCAAGTTTAGGATGTTTATAGTATGTCATAAAAAATTCAATCAATTCCAAGCAAGTTAGCACGTTCAAATAAGCAAGAAAAGTAAAGTGTGCAATTCTGGCAGTTTCAGGCAGAATGTTAGCTTAACTTCAAACGATGATATCTCAAAATCTACCCGTGCTATTTTGATGAATCTTATGTCAAATTAAACCTTACAATGTCTAGTTTAATTTGATATAAGGCTCACTTCAAGATTCGCACGATAACCTATTCAAATTGTACAAGTTTTGCACACTGGTCAGAATTGTTCACAGAATGTAGCAACAATTTTGTGAAGACGATTTGAATATGCTAAACTCCTTAGAATTTAGTGATTCTTGCGGCTAATGAAAGCTAACACATTGAAGTATAATATATCCAAAATTCATGCAATTCTAAGACTGTTTGCTTGTTCAATTATGCGTGCCAAGTTAGTGTAATTCTCAGGCAGAAAACAGTAAGTGCAGGAAATAAGTAAAGAACACAAGGAATTATCCTGGTTCGGTCAATGTGACCTACTCCAGTCCCAAGAGACACCTTCTCTTGGATTTCACTAAACACCAAACACCAAAGTCACCTTACAAAGTCAAAGGAAGAAGCTTTTCACCAACTTCTTCAAGAGACTTCACCAAAACAAACAGCAACTAGTTTGTTTCACCTTTGCACCTTTGCACCTTTTGCTCACCTCTAAGGAGTAAGCTTTATACACCAGCTTCTCCCTTACAAAAAGGTGTTGAAATGACAAGAAATGAAGAACTATACAATCATAAAGCTGTTGCAAACGAGTTCTTCAATAGAGAAGAATAGAAGAGAAGAATGGAAATAAAGAGCTAATTGTCTTGCTTGCTTTCTTGCTCTTTTTCGTTGGATGCATTTACTCTTCATCTTTGGAGCTATTTATAGCCAAGAGGACAGCCTAAAGGCTCCTCAAAGAGACGTTGGAATGGCTTGAGAAATGGAGAAAATTCAGCACTTTTCTAGCTTTCAAACTTAAGCTTATCTTTTGTTGCTTTGAATTGGTCTTCCAATCTGAATTTTTATCCTCCATCTTATCCCATTATAGACGTTGGAATGAGGTGGAAAATAACTCCATTTAAACGTTTAAGAGGCAGCTCCCAATCAGCAATTTCCATGTGTAAATAACTTGCCATGTGTGCAGCTGAATTGGCATGTATTTTGAACAACTTTGGCTCCTCATTTTGAACAATAAATGGACGTTGGAATGCCTAGAATCAAGGCATTGGAGAATAGTTCAAAGATAGATAGAAATCACCTTGACTTTGAATTTGAATTAGTCTTCAACTTTGAACATATAGCCGTTTGGTTTTGCTTTCTTGGTTGAGAGATTTTTGCTCCAACTTTGCTACATTGTAGGACTTGCTTTTTGTCACTCATCATAATCTGAATTTTGACCATATAGCATACGAAATGTTGCTCCATTTTTGAACCAAAATAGCCGTTGAAAAAACTCACAAAATAGTCACTTGAAATCAGCAACAAAATAGGATTTCTTTTAACTTGCTTTGACTTGTTCAAAAGCTGAAGGTTTGAACATGATTTGTGCCAATAACCGTGTGCACACATATAATATATAGCCATTTATGTCTTCAACATGTAGCATAGAATACCATATGAAGAATGCCAAGAATTCCAAGAAAACCATAGATGTGATAACCATAATATAAGAATTCCAATTGATATACCATGCTGCTCGTTTCCATAAATATAGGGCACGTACCATATGTGACATAAACACATATAAACATCATATAAACAATATATAACACGTTAGAAGATCCATTGGCAAGTGAAGAGACCAGAATACCCCTTAGCACAAAAATAGGAATTTTGTCCTAGGATGAACCTAGACATGGTGCTGCTCCAGATTCATTTTTGCCATGATGTGACATGACTTATAAATGTGTCATATGATCATATAAATCCGTTGGAAGAAGACCAAATAAGAATGAGAAGTCCAAATGGTGAAATTACCAAGATAGCCCTTATATAGGTCAATAAGCTTCACCACCGTGTCAAGTCAGTTTTTATCCGTGTCAAGCATGCTTTTCCTCAGCCAATTAGATTCTAAATTGAATAAGGATCATGTGGGCTTTTGAATGACTCAATTTGGAGTTCATTTGCTCAAGATATGAACCAAAACCTGCAATAGGATACTAAACCGAGCAATTTGCCTTATATTGTAAGTCATGTGACTTCAAGGCTTGGTTAGATCATATAATTAACATGTATTGGCATATATATCATCTAAGATCAGTTTGAACATATCTTGATTTAGACATGTGATTGAATTGGCCAAGTTCAATCTCATGATCTTAATCAAACTTGTTCAATCTTGATTCATTCAATCAATTTCACATTTAGCTCATAAATTCATGTCTTGCACATTATACTTTAAACGTTATATACACATACATGCTCACATATGCATTTTGCAATATATCACAACAATCTACATGCTCACATATGCATTTTGCAATCATTCAAACATGATATATCACAACAATCTCCCCCTTTTGATGATTTGCAAAATTACCCCACATATGTGTATATTAAGCATCTAAATCAAGTATAAACTTCTCTTTAAATCAAGTTAAGCTGCTCCCCCTTAATGTGTTATCTCCCCCTTAACATGATATACATATATCTCTCCCTTTTAATGTGTTATCTCCCCCTTAACATGATATACATATGTCTCTCCCCCTTAATTTTGTAAATTATGCAAAAGACTGAACTATGTGCATGGTGTAGTAGTCAGGTGTGAGCAATTAATCCAAGTCTTGCACGTAAATGCTCAAAGATAGCTTGATTAAGGGGTTTAGTGAATATGTCAGCTACTTGTTGATCAGTTCTAACATGTTCAATGTGTATATGTCCAAGATTAACATGATCACGGAGAAAATGATAACGTACTTCTATATGCTTTGCCTTAGAGTGTAGTACAGGATTTTTAGACAAATTTATAGCACTTGTACTATCACAATAGATGGGGATATTATTTACTTGTATTTCAAAGTCTGAAAGTTGTTGTTTAATCCATAATAGTTGAGTACAACATAGACTTAAAGCCATATATTCTGCTTCAGTAGTAGAAAGTGCAACACTAGATTGTTTCTTTGAAAACCAAGATATTAGTGAGTTTCCTAGGAATTGACATGTTCCACTAGTGCTCTTTCTATCTACTCTACATCCACCATAATCTGCATCTGAATATGCATGTAGACTTAGACTAGATTGTCTATCATACCATAAGCCTAATGTTGGTGTATGTTGAAGATATCTAAATATTCTTTTTACAGCTTTAAAGTGTGACAACTTAGGCATACTTTGAAATCTTGCACACATACATACTGCAAACATAATATCAGGTCTACTAGCAGTTAGATATAGCAATGAACCAATCATAGACCTATATAGTTTTTCATCAAATGCAACACCATTTTCATCTTTGTCTAATTTTGTTGAAGTACACATTCGTGTTGGAGATGGTTTCAAGTTTTCAAAGTTGAATTTCTTTATCATATCTCTTATGTATTTGGCTTGATTGATATGTATACCACTTGATGTTTGTTTTATTTGTAAGCCTAAGAAATAGTTTAATTCACCAACCATAGACATTTCAAACTCAGACTTCATACAATCTTCAAAGTCTTTTACTAAGTTAGGATTAGTTGAACCAAAGATTATGTCATCTACATATATTTGTATTACAAGCAAATCTTTGTCTTTCTTTTTCAAGAATAAGGTACTATCTATGGTTCCTCTTTGAAAGTTGTTACTTAGTAAAAAGTTGGCAAATCTTTCATACCATGCACGGGGGGCTTGTTTCAAACCATATAAGGCTTTCTTAAGTTTATATACATGATTAGGGTTCTTTGGATCTTCAAAGCCTGGTGGTTGTTTAACAAAAACTTCTTCTTGGATATAGCCATTTAAGAATGCACTCTTAACATCCATTTGGAATAGTTTGATGTTATTATAACATGCAAAAGCTAATAAGAGGCGTATGGATTCTAATCTTGCTACGGGGGCAAATGTTTCATCGTAATCAATACCCTCTTCTTGATTATATCCTTGAGCTACAAGTCTTGTTCATTCATTTGTAGTAAATGTTTCTTACTACAATCCCTTGTTCATTCATTTTGTTCCTAAACACCCATTTAGTTCCAATGATTGATTTATCCTCGGGTTTAGGTACTAAATCCCACACATTGTTTCTTTCAAATTGGTTTAACTCTTCATGCATTGCATCTATCCAATATGCATCGTTTAAGGCATCATTCACATTCTTAGGTTCAATTTGGGATATAAGTGCATGCCATTGATCATATTCATTAGGATCTATTTGCCTACGTGTTCTAACCCCTTGATTTACATCTCCTATGATAAGTTCTTGAGGATGCTTTTGTTTATCTCTTATTTGCCACCAATTACTTGGTTGTGCATCTTCAATAGGTTCATGATGTTCAATAGGTTGGTTAGGCACATTTTCTTCATTATGTTCTTGTGTAGGGGGAGTTTGAACTTCATGCATTTCAAGAGTTTGATTTGGTGTTTCAATTTGATCATTTGTAGGTGATAGGATAAGTTCATCTTCATCATGAAGTATTTGATCATTTGGTACATAGATTTCATGTTGATTACTTGTTTGGAGATATGCATTTTCATTGAACTTCACATGTATAGATTCAACTATCTTTCTTGTTTGTGTATTATAACATCTATATGCTTTAGAGTTCATTGAATATCCCACAAATATATGTTCATCAGACTTAGGATCAAACTTATCTAAGTTATCTTTTGTGTTCAATACAAAGCATTTACAACCAAAGACTTTTAGATAGTTTACTTTTGGGAGTCGTCCATTTAAGATTTCAAATGGTGTTTTGTTCAATTTCTTTCTTATTGATAGTCTGTTGATCATATAACTTGAAGTGTTTACTGCTTCAGCCCATAAGAATTTAGGTACTTTGTTTTCTACCATCATTGTTCTTGCTACTTCTTGAATAGTCCTATTCTTTCTTTCAACTACACCATTAAGTTGAGGAGTTCTTGGTGGGGAGAATTCATGTTTTATACCCTTTTCATTACAGAATTTGATTAATTCACTATTTTTAAACTCACCACCTCTATCACTCCTTATCTTAATAACATGTGATTCATGTTCATTTTCAAGTTGTCTAATTTGATTAGCTATAGATGATGCACTTTCATCTTTTGAAGCAAGAAACAATGTCCAAGTATATCTTGAGAAATCATCAACTATTACACATACATAATAACTTCCACCTAAGCTTCTTGTTCTACATGGACCAAATAAGTCTATATGCAAGAGTTCTAGTATTCTTGATGTTGTGACCTCGGTTTTAGGCTTAAGGGATTCTCTAACATGTTTGCCTTTGATACAAGATTCACATAGTTGAAAATCATTCAAGTTAAGTTTAGGCAATCCTTTAACAAGACTTTTAGCGTGTAGTTTTTCTAAGGTTGATATACCAATGTGTCCTAAACGTCTATGCCAAAGATTGGGATCAGATTCATGTGAAACAAGACATTTTGTGTTACTACTTAGCATATCATCCATGTTAAGCACATATATGTTTCCTTCACGTTTTCCTTTTAACACAACTTGATTGTTTTTATCCATTATCTTACAAGAAGTGGAGGAGAAGAGAACATTCAAGTTGTTGTCACATAGTTGAGAAACACTTAAAAGCTCAAAGGTTAAGTTACTTACAAGTAGGACGTTTTTGATCTCAAACTTGTTTGGATCACCAACCTTGCCTTTGCCAATTATTTGGCCTTGGTTGTTGTCTCCAAAGATAACTTTGCCACCTTTTGCAACGTTCTTAAGTGTGCTAAACAAATTTTTGTTGCCCGTCATATGTCTTGAGCAACCACTATCAACTATCCAATTGGCTTTGTTCTTTTCATCTTCTTTGTTGTTATAACCAGCAACTTGTCTTTCTTTGATGTTATGTACCTACAAATGTAAATAACAACTTAGGTACCCTTTGATTTTGGGTCCTTTCAAGGTTAGACAAGTTAAGTTCATGTTAGTGTACCTTTAGGTACCCAAACTTGAACAACCTTTCTTGGTTTTGAAATGTTAAAATCATGTTGCATATAATGAACAAATAGTGGATTTTGATACATAGAATATGATGGAAAAGGGGCTGCACATTTATGTCTAGTTGAATAAGCATTGTAAGTTCTATATGCATTTGAATGTTGCCATGTATATGAGTTATATCTTGGCCGTGTATAAGCATTGAATTTAGGCCGTGTATACGCAAGATGTTGTGTGTGTCTAGGCCGTGTGTTGTAAACTGATTTAGGCCGAGAGTATGTCATGTTCTTCACATAAGCATGTTGTTTCATATAAGGCATAGCTTGAGCAGATTTCATACTACTTTGTTTAGGCATTCTTGTATACATGTAAGCATGGTTTCTAGGTGTATTTACCTTCCTATATGTTGATGCATTTTGCAATCTTTGTGATGAAGGTGGTGTGGGCAGAATAGGTTCATTTCTAAATGCATTTGGCCTATATTTCATTTTGGTTGAAGATGATACAAATGTTGTTTCCTTAGGTGTGTATTCAGCTTCTTTAACATATCCAAGACCTTGTTTGTCATTTCCATGCTTTTGAGATGCAATAAGAGTGTCTAACATGTTGGAACCATTCTTAAATTGTTCTAAAGATTTGTTCAAGTCTAGGTTGCATACTTTTAATGATTCAAATTCAGTTTGTATTTCATGTAATTTAGACTTTAAAACGTTGTAATCAACACATTGCACACATTGCACATTTTCATGTTTGTTCTTAAGTTCCTTAATCTGATTTTGCATTGAACTAATAGTGTTAGATGATTCAAGTTGAAGAACTTCTAGTTGAGAAGTTAGATTCAAGTTAGACGTCTCCAACTTGTTCTTCTCCTCAACTATTCTTTTCCTCTCCTTGGATAGCTTCTTATATCTATCATGCAACTTTTCTAATTCATCCAACAATTCATCTTGAGTAAAATCACATTCAGAGTCAGAATCGAATGTTACCTCATTTGTAGACTTTGAAGCCAAACATGTTTGTGCAACTTCAGGTTCTTCCTCGGATTCGGATGAAGATGTGTCATCCCAAGTGCTTGAACTTGCCTTGAGAGCTTTCTTCCTCCTTTGCATAGGTTCTACTCTAGTTTTTGTCCTTGTCTTTTCATCCATGTCACGGTTTTTGTTCTTGTTTGGACAATCATATGAGATGTGTCCTTGTTTGCCACATTCATAACACTTAAGTTCTTTGTCATACCATTTACCATCTTGTTTGTTAGATTTCACATTGATAGGGGCAGCTGATTTTGCTTGTCTTTTAGTTGGTCTTTTCTTGAAAAACTTCTTTAAACGCCTAGCTAACAACATTATGTCTTCTTCATCACTTTCATCATCACTTTCATACTCGGCTTGATTAGATGATTCGGGTTCATTTGTTACAAATGCAAGTGATTTAGACTTGTTACTAGTTTCAGCCTTTCTTATATTCAACTTGTTTTCATAAACTTTTAAAGAGCCTATCAATTCATCAAGTTTTATTTGAGAAAGATCTTTGCTTTCTTCAATGGCACTAACTTTGGCATCCCATTCAATTGGCAAACTTCTCAAAACTTTTTGCACTTTTTCTTTCATCAAAAACGTTTTACCAAGGGATTCAAGTGAGTTGTATAAGTTTGTAAGCCTTAAATCCATATCAACAATTGATTCATTAGGCAGTAAATGAAATGTTTCAAGTGTAGTCATTAACATGTTAATCTTTGATTCCTTTACTTGATTAGTTCCTTCATGCTTCATTTCAAGACATTTCCACATATCCTTTGCACTTAAACATGAAGAGACATAGGCAGATTCACTCCTACTTAAACCATTCAACAACAATTGCATTGCTTTAGCATTAAGACTCATTTTCTTTTTATCTTCATCACTCCAATCTTTTCTATATTTCTCAACTTCTTGTGATAAGCCATCAATTATAACATGCTTAGTAGGCACATAAGGTCCATCTTCAATGATAGACCACAAGTCTATATCAATAGCCATTAAGAACAATTTCATCCTAAGTTTCCAATGACTAAAGTTTTCTCCATCAAAAAGAGGTGGTCTTTGTGTGGACATGCCTTCTAATTCTATTTTCATGTGTGACTTAGACATGCTTCTTAGTGTGTGAGAAAACGTTTAAAACACTTATAAGAAGGAAAGAAAGTGTCACCTTGTTGTAGATACCAAATATGAAGAATATAGGACAACCAGAAAATTTCCAGCAACTTTGCAACTTGGAGTGTAAACTGTTTTCAGCTCAAATAAGAATATGGTGCTCAACCTTGCTCTGATACCAATTGTTGGACCTGTATAGCACCACTAGAGGGGGGGGGTGAATAGTGGGTTAGCGGAAATTACACTACAATTACCTTCAAAAACTTGTTTGAAGACCCCTTTGCCTCTTTAGCCTCAGATTCTGGAATTTCTGGAATTTCCAGAAACAGTTCAATGTTTTGAGTGCTTTGGTTGAACCACTTATACACCTGTGCAAGCTCTCAGACTTGGCAGAGATCAAGTTTAGGATGTTTATAGTATGTCATAAAAAATTCAATCAATTCCAAGCAAGTTAGCACGTTCAAATAAGCAAGAAAAGTAAAGTGTGCAATTCTGGCAGTTTCAGGCAGAATGTTAGCTTAACTTCAAACGATGATATCTCAAAATCTACCCGTGCTATTTTGATGAATCTTATGTCAAATTAAACCTTACAATGTCTAGTTTAATTTGATATAAGGCTCACTTCAAGATTCGCACGATAACCTATTCAAATTGTACAAGTTTTGCACACTGGTCAGAATTGTTCACAGAATGTAGCAACAATTTTGTGAAGACGATTTGAATATGCTAAACTCCTTAGAATTTAGTGATTCTTGCGGCTAATGAAAGCTAACACATTGAAGTATAATATATCCAAAATTCATGCAATTCTAAGACTGTTTGCTTGTTCAATTATGCGTGCCAAGTTAGTGTAATTCTCAGGCAGAAAACAGTAAGTGCAGGAAATAAGTAAAGAACACAAGGAATTATCCTGGTTCGGTCAATGTGACCTACTCCAGTCCCAAGAGACACCTTCTCTTGGATTTCACTAAACACCAAACACCAAAGTCACCTTACAAAGTCAAAGGAAGAAGCTTTTCACCAACTTCTTCAAGAGACTTCACCAAAACAAACAGCAACTAGTTTGTTTCACCTTTGCACCTTTGCACCTTTTGCTCACCTCTAAGGAGTAAGCTTTATACACCAGCTTCTCCCTTACAAAAAGGTGTTGAAATGACAAGAAATGAAGAACTATACAATCATAAAGCTGTTGCAAACGAGTTCTTCAATAGAGAAGAATAGAAGAGAAGAATGGAAATAAAGAGCTAATTGTCTTGCTTGCTTTCTTGCTCTTTTTCGTTGGATGCATTTACTCTTCATCTTTGGAGCTATTTATAGCCAAGAGGACAGCCTAAAGGCTCCTCAAAGAGACGTTGGAATGGCTTGAGAAATGGAGAAAATTCAGCACTTTTCTAGCTTTCAAACTTAAGCTTATCTTTTGTTGCTTTGAATTGGTCTTCCAATCTGAATTTTTATCCTCCATCTTATCCCATTATAGACGTTGGAATGAGGTGGAAAATAACTCCATTTAAACGTTTAAGAGGCAGCTCCCAATCAGCAATTTCCATGTGTAAATAACTTGCCATGTGTGCAGCTGAATTGGCATGTATTTTGAACAACTTTGGCTCCTCATTTTGAACAATAAATGGACGTTGGAATGCCTAGAATCAAGGCATTGGAGAATAGTTCAAAGATAGATAGAAATCACCTTGACTTTGAATTTGAATTAGTCTTCAACTTTGAACATATAGCCGTTTGGTTTTGCTTTCTTGGTTGAGAGATTTTTGCTCCAACTTTGCTACATTGTAGGACTTGCTTTTTGTCACTCATCATAATCTGAATTTTGACCATATAGCATACGAAATGTTGCTCCATTTTTGAACCAAAATAGCCGTTGAAAAAACTCACAAAATAGTCACTTGAAATCAGCAACAAAATAGGATTTCTTTTAACTTGCTTTGACTTGTTCAAAAGCTGAAGGTTTGAACATGATTTGTGCCAATAACCGTGTGCACACATATAATATATAGCCATTTATGTCTTCAACATGTAGCATAGAATACCATATGAAGAATGCCAAGAATTCCAAGAAAACCATAGATGTGATAACCATAATATAAGAATTCCAATTGATATACCATGCTGCTCGTTTCCATAAATATAGGGCACGTACCATATGTGACATAAACACATATAAACATCATATAAACAATATATAACACGTTAGAAGATCCATTGGCAAGTGAAGAGACCAGAATACCCCTTAGCACAAAAATAGGAATTTTGTCCTAGGATGAACCTAGACATGGTGCTGCTCCAGATTCATTTTTGCCATGATGTGACATGACTTATAAATGTGTCATATGATCATATAAATCCGTTGGAAGAAGACCAAATAAGAATGAGAAGTCCAAATGGTGAAATTACCAAGATAGCCCTTATATAGGTCAATAAGCTTCACCACCGTGTCAAGTCAGTTTTTATCCGTGTCAAGCATGCTTTTCCTCAGCCAATTAGATTCTAAATTGAATAAGGATCATGTGGGCTTTTGAATGACTCAATTTGGAGTTCATTTGCTCAAGATATGAACCAAAACCTGCAATAGGATACTAAACCGAGCAATTTGCCTTATATTGTAAGTCATGTGACTTCAAGGCTTGGTTAGATCATATAATTAACATGTATTGGCATATATATCATCTAAGATCAGTTTGAACATATCTTGATTTAGACATGTGATTGAATTGGCCAAGTTCAATCTCATGATCTTAATCAAACTTGTTCAATCTTGATTCATTCAATCAATTTCACATTTAGCTCATAAATTCATGTCTTGCACATTATACTTTAAACGTTATATACACATACATGCTCACATATGCATTTTGCAATATATCACAACAATCTACATGCTCACATATGCATTTTGCAATCATTCAAACATGATATATCACAACAGGGGTACCTATACTTGACATTAATTTTGTTTATGGCTCGGTAATCGATACACATTCTCCAAGTTCTATCCTTTTTGGGGTACTAAAATGCCTGGTACGGCTGATGGCTTAGGCTCTCTCGGACTTGTCCACTTGCTAGGAGCTCCTCTACTTGCCTTTGGATTTCCTTTGTTTCTTCGGGTTTGGCTCGATAGGCTGGGCGATTTGGTAGCACGGCTCCAGGGACAAAATCGATTTGGTGTTCTATTCCTCTAATGGGTGGTAATCCGGATGGTGGCTCAGAGGAAAATAGAACTTCGTACTCTTGGATAAGGGACGCAACAAAGGTAGGTAGGTTTGGTGGGAGTTCCTCTAGGGAAAGGTGACACGCCTTAGGAATGATGATGAGGACGGTTTGGTTGCTATAAAGGGCTCGTGTGACCTCTCTTTTCTTTGCGAAATACCCACACTTCTTTTTGGACTCGTTGACACGTAGGGGCACTACCTCTTTTCCCTTGCTCTCGTGTTTTTTGTTCTCACTTTTCATGCATTCCACGAATTTTCTCTCGGCTTCTTTTTCCTTAGGATCGGCCCTAGAATTAGACATGCGTTGGTGATCCTCGTGTACTTTGTGTGGTGGAAGTGCATGCAATTTGTACAATTTGCCATTCAATTTGAAAGAATAACGATTCAAATAACCATCATATGTCACATTTCGATCAAATTGCCATGTCCTACCAAGTAAGATATGACTAGCATGCATTGGTGCAACATCACATAAAACATCATCTTTGTAACTACCAATGCTAAGAGAAATCAAAACTTGTTTACTTACGCTAACTTCACCGCAATCATTTAACCATGCAAGTTTGTAAGGATGCGGATGATTAGTCATAGGCAAATTCAATTTTCTTACCAATTCGATACTAGCCACATTCGCACAAGAACCGGAATCAATGATCATGGTGCACACTATACCATTTATCATGCAATGAATATGGAAAATGTTTTCTCTATGTTGTTCGTGATCATCTAATTTCGGATATGCATTTAAAGCTCTACGCACAACAAGAAACTCCTTAGTGTCAAAATCATCTAATGCACCTAGATCCTCTTCAGGTTCAAATTCATTATCATGCTCAAACTCGTTTTCATGCTCGGACTCAGACACATATTCGTTTGTCTCCTCAATTAACATGATTCGTTTTGCATTAGGACATTCTTTTCCTGTGTGACCACGTCCTTGACATTTATAGCATTTAATGTCCCTAAACCTGTTTGAGAGATCAGAAGAATTTTCGGTAGGAATCTTGTGTTGGGTGCGGTCATCACGCCGCTGTGTGGGCTGCACACGATTGTCCATCCTTTACGACGCACCTTGGTCACGTGTTTGGCCTCCTGTAGGCCGTGAAATTCCCATTCCTGAAGGCTTGCTGGAAAACCTTGATGAAGACTGATTAGTACGATAAGTGGAATTGAAATTGGAGGAACTACGTACCTTTAATTGGTGTTCAATCTTTTCAGCCATATGGACCATGGTTGTGAGGTCGAGATAAGGTTGAAGGTCAACCCTTTGCACAATCTCCCTGTTTAAACCATGTAAGAATCGAGCCTTGGTGGCGTCTTCGGGTTCCTGCAAGTTAGACCTTTCCAATAAAATTTCTAACTCTTTGTAATACTCGTCTACACTTTTGGAACCTTGTCGTAAGTTTTGCAAACTCGTGAAAATAGAACTCTCATAATTGTTTGGGATAAAACGTTGTCTCATTTCAAACTTTATTTCTTCCCAAGTGGCAATTGGCGGTTGTCTTGTCTTAGTTCTATTTCGACACAAATTTGTCCACCAATTTAGTGCATAACCAGAAAACTCAATTGAAGCGTACCTCACTTTTTTGTAATTCACTGTAATTGGTAAAAGAAAAGATTAAATCCACTTTTGTTTCCCATTCCAAATATTCCTCCGCATTACTTTTACCATAAAACGTGGGAATATTTATTTTGGTTTTGAGAAAATCGTCATCTTGTGGGAAAAGGGGATTTTGGCGTCTTTGATAACCACGGGGAGGGTGGTCATCAAAGTCATAATCATCATGCTCATATGGAATGTAATCATCATTGTACCTTCTTGGAGCGTACCTTCTTGGTTGTGTTGGAGAAACAAACCTTCTTGCCTCGATGTGTTGGCCTAAGGTTGTCATCCTCAACTTCTTCTGGGGGTGACGCCTTGGTTGTGGCATGGGAACGGCCCTTCTTGTGCCTTGGCCATCCCTCGTCTTGTAGCTTCGTTCAACATCCTCCAATCGATGCTTGATTACCTCATTGTCATGCATGAGTTTCTTAAGCATCTCCAGCATTTGTGTTGGACCTGTATAGCACCACTAGAGGGGGGGGGGGTGAATAGTGGGTTAGCGGAAATTACACTACAATTACCTTCAAAAAGTTGTTTGAAGACCCCTTTGCCTCTTTAGCCTCAGGTTCTGGAATTTCCAGAAACAGTTCAATGTTTTGAGTGCTTTGGTTGAACCACTTATACACCTGTGCAAGCTCTCAAACTTGGCAGAGATCAAGTTTAGGATGTTTATAGTATGTCATAAAAAATTCAATCAATTCCAAGCAAGTTAGCACGTTCAAATAAGCAAGAAAAGTAAAGTGTGCAATTCTGGCAGTTTCAGGCAGAATGTTAGCTTAACTTCAAACGATGATATCTCAAAATCTACCCGTGCTATTTTGATGAATCTTATGTCAAATTAAACCTTACGATGTCTAGTTTAATTTGATATAAGGCTCACTTCAAGATTCGTAGGATAACCTATTCAAATTGAACAAGTTTTGCACACTGGTCAGAATTGTTCACAGAATGTAGCAACAATTTTGTGAAGATGATTTGAATATGCTAAACTCCTTAGAATTTAGTGATTCTTGCGGCTAATGAAAGCTAACACATTGAAGTATAATATATCCAAAATTCATGCAATTCTAAGACTGTTTGCTTGTTCAATTATGCGTGCCAAGTTAGTGTAATTCTCAGGCAGAAAACAGTAAGTGCAGGAAATAAGTAAAGAACACAAGGAATTATCCTGGTTCGGTCAATGTGACCTACTCCAGTCCCAAGAGACACCTTCTCTTGGATTTCACTAAACACCAAACACCAAAGTCACCTTACAAAGCCAAAGGAAGAAGCTTTTCACCAACTTCTTCAAGAGACTTCACCAAAACAAACAGCAACTAGTTTGTTTCACCTTTGCACCTTTGCACCTTTTGCTCACCTCTAAGGAGTAAGCTTTATACACCAGCTTCTCCCTTACAATATGTCGTTTAAAAGGTGTTGAAATGACAAGAAATGAAGAACTATACAATCATAAAGCTTGCTGCAAATGTGTTCTTCAATATAGAAGAATAGAAGAGAAGAATGGAGACAAAGAGCTGAATGTCTTGCTTGCTTTTCTTTTGTTTTTCGTTGGTGCACTTTTACTCTTCACCTTTGGAGCTATTTATAGCCAAGAGGACAGCCTAAAGGCTCCTTAATGTAGACGTTGGAATGGTTGATAAATGGAGAAAATTCAGCACTTTTCTAGCTATCCAAATTCAGCATTTGACTTTCAAAATAAAGTTGATCTTTTGATGCTTTGAATTGGTCTTCCAATCTGAACTTTTACCCTTCATCTTATCCATTATAGCCGTTGAAATGAGGTGGAAAAACAGCTTCATTTGAACGTTTAAAAGGCAGCTCCAATCAGCAATGTCCATGTGTGAATAACTTGCCATGTATGCAGCTGAATTGGCGTGTATTTTGAACAATTTTATCTCCTCATTTTGAACACTAAATGAACGTTGGAATGGCCTAGAAGATAGGCATTGGAGAGTAGTTCAAAGATAGATAGAAATCAGCCAAGCTTTTGAGTTTGAATTAGTCTTCAACTTTTGAACACATAGCCGTTTGTAACCAGCTCCAAAATATACAAGAATAGTCATTTGAAATCAGCACCAAAATAGGATTTATTTCAACTTGCCTTGACTTGTTCAAAATCTGAAAATTTGAACATGATTTGTGTGCCAATATCCGTTTGCACACATATAATATATAGCCATTTATGTCTTCAACATGTAGCATAGAATACCATATGAAGAATGCCAAGAATTCCAAGAAAACCATATATGTGATAACCACAATATAAGAATTCCAATTGATATACCATGCTGCCCGTTTCCATAAATATAGGGCATGTACTATATGTGACATAAACACATATAAACATCATATAACCAATATATAACACGTTAGAAGATCCATTGGCAAGTGAAGAGACCAGAATACCCCTTAGCACCAAAATAGGCATTTTGTCCTAGGATGAACCTGGACATGGTGCTGCTCTAGATTCATTTTTGCCATGATGTGACATGACTTATAAATGTGTCATATGATCATATAAATCAGTTGGAAGAAGACCAAATAAGAATAAGAAGTCCAAATGGTGAAATTACCAAGATAGCCCTTATATAGGTCAATAAGCTTCACCACCGTGTCAAGTCAGTTTTTATCCGTGTCAAGCATGCTTTTCCTCAGCCAATTAGATTCTAAATTGAATAAGGATCATGTGGGCTTTTGAATCACTCAATTTGGAGTTCATTTGCCCAAGATATGAACCAAAACCTGCAATAGGATACTAAACCGAGCAATTTGCCTTATATTGTAAGTCATGTGACTTCAAGGCTTGGTTAGATCATATAATTAACATGTATTGGCATATATATGTCATCTAAGATCAGTTTGAACATGTCTTGATTTAGACATGTGATTGAATTGGCCAAGTTCAATCTCATGATCTTAATCAAACTTGTTCAATCTTGATTCATTCAATCAATTTCTCATTTAGCTCATAAATTCAATCTCATGCACACATATACTTTAAACGTTACACACACATACATGCTCACATATGCATTTTGCAATCATTCAAACATGATATATCACAACAATCTCCCCCTTTTGATGATTTGCAAAATTACCCCACATATGTGTATATTAAGCATCTAAATCAAGTGTGTGACAAGTTTAACTATTCTTTCCTTAAGTCATGCATTATAACGTTTTGTAAGCTCATAACGTTCCCTAATCTCCCCCTTAATGTGTTATCTCCCCCTTAACATGATATACATATGATATACATATATGTTTTTTTCTCTCTCCCCCTTAATTTTGTAAATTATGCAAAAGACTGAACCGAGTTAGTAATACCCAGAATGATCTAGACAGTATTGTCAGTTGTAAGCAATTAAGCCAAGTCTTGCACGTAAATTCTCAAAGATAGCTTGATTAAGGGGTTTAGTGAATATGTCAGCTACTTGTTGATCAGTTCTAACATGTTCAATGTGTATATGTCCAAGATTAACATGATCACGGAGAAAATGATAACGTACTTCTATATGCTTTGCCTTAGAGTGTAGTACAGGGTTTTTAGACAAATTTATAGCACTTGTACTATCACAATAGATGGGGATATTATTTACTTGTATTTCAAAGTCTGAAAGTTGTTGTTTAATCCATAATAGTTGAGTACAACATAGACTTAAAGCCATATATTCTGCTTCAGTAGTAGAAAGTGCAACACTAGATTGTTTCTTTGAAAACCAAGATATTAGTGAGTTTCCTAGGAATTGACATGTTCCACTAGTGCTCTTTCTATCTACTCTACATCCACCATAATCTGCATCTGAATATGCATGTAGACTTAGACTGGATTGTCTATCATACCATAAGCCTAATGTTGGTGTATGTTGAAGATATCTAAATATTCTTTTTATAGCTTTAAAGTGTGACAACTTAGGCATACTTTGAAATCTTGCACACATACATACTGCAAACATAATATCAGGTCTACTAGCAGTTAGATATAGCAATGAACCAATCATAGACCTATATAGTTTTTCATCAAATGCAACACCATTTTCATCTTTGTCTAATTTTGTTGAAGTACACATTGGTGTTGGAGATGGTTTCAAGTTTTCAAAGTTGAATTTCTTTATCATATCTCTTATGTATTTGGCTTGATTGATATGTATACCACTTGATGTTTGTTTTATTTGCAAGCCTAAGAAATAGTTTAATTCACCAACCATAGACATTTCAAACTCAGACTTCATACAATCTTCAAAGTCTTTTACTAAGTTAGGATTAGTTGAACCAAAGATTATGTCATCTACATATATTTGTATTACAAGCAAATCTTTGTCTTTCTTTTTCAAGAATAAGGTACTATCTATGGTTCCTCTTTGAAAGTTGTTACTTAGTAAAAAGTTGGCAAATCTTTCATACCATGAACGGGGGGCTTGTTTCAAACCATATAAGGCTTTCTTAAGTTTATATACATGATTAGGGTTCTTT
Source organism: Eustoma russellianum (assembly GCA_036186865.1). Classification (NCBI taxonomy): domain Eukaryota; kingdom Viridiplantae; phylum Streptophyta; class Magnoliopsida; order Gentianales; family Gentianaceae; genus Eustoma; species Eustoma russellianum. The sequence goes on from AP025064.1 coordinate 28,579,179, forward strand.
GGATCTTCAAAGCCTGGTGGTTGTTTAACAAAAACTTCTTCTTGGATATAGCCATTTAAGAATGCACTCTTAACATCCATTTGGAATAGTTTGATGTTATTATAACATGCAAAAGCTAATAAGAGGCGTATGGATTCTAATCTTGCTACGGGGGCAAATGTTTCATCGTAATCAATACCCTCTTCTTGATTATATCCTTGAGCTACAAGTCTTGCTTTATTTCTTACTACAACCCCTTGTTCATTCATTTTGTTCCTAAACACCCATTTAGTTCCAATGATTGATTTATCCTCGGGTTTAGGTACTAAATCCCACACATTGTTTCTTTCAAATTGGTTTAACTCTTCATGCATTGCATCTATCCAATATGCATCGTTTAAGGCATCATTCACATTCTTGGGTTCAATTTGGGATATAAGTGCATGCCATTGATCATATTCATTAGGATCTATTTGCCTACGTGTTCTAACCCCTTGATTTACATCTCCTATGATAAGTTCTTGAGGATGCTTTTGTTTATCTCTTATTTGCCACCAATTACTTGGTTGTGCATCTTCAATAGGTTCATGATGTTCAATAGGCTGGTTAGGCACATTTTCTTCATTACGTTCTTGTGTAGGGGGAGTTTGAACTTCATGCATTTCAAGAGTTTGATTTGGTGTTTCAATTTGTTCATTTGTAGGTGGTAGGATAAGTTCATCTTCATCATGAAGTATTTGATCATTTGGTACATAGATTTCATGTTGATTACTTGTTTGGAGATATGCATTTTCATTGAACTTCACATGTATAGATTCAACTATCTTTCTTGTTTGTGCATTATAACATCTATATGCTTTAGAGTTCATTGAATATCCCACAAATATATGTTCATCAGACTTAGGATCAAACTTATCTAAGTTATCTTTTGTGTTCAATACAAAGCATTTACAACCAAAGACTTTTAGATAGTTTACTTTTGGGAGTCGTCCATTTAAGATTTCATATGGTGTTTTGTTCAATTTCTTTCTTATTGATAGTCTGTTGATCATATAACTTGAAGTGTTTACTGCTTCAGCCCATAAGAATTTAGGTACTTTGTTTTCTACCATCATTGTTCTTGCTACTTCTTGAATAGTCCTATTCTTTCTTTCAACTACACCATTAAGTTGAGGAGTTCTTGGTGGGGAGAATTCATGTTTTATACCCTTTTCATTACAGAATTTGATTAATTCACTATTTTTAAACTCACCACCTCTATCACTCCTTATCTTAATAACATGTGATTCATGTTCATTTTCAAGTTGTCTAATTAGATTAGCTATAGATGATGCACTTTCATCTTTTGAAGCAAGAAACAATGTCCAAGTATATCTTGAGAAATCATCAACTATTACACATACATAATAACTTCCACCTAAGCTTCTTGTTCTACATGGACCAAATAAGTCTATATGCAAGAGTTCTAGTATTCTTGATGTTGTGACCTCGGTTTTAGGCTTAAGGGATTCTCTAACATGTTTGCCTTTGATACAAGATTCACATAGTTGAAAATCATTCAAGTTAAGTTTAGGCAATCCTTTAACAAGACTTTTAGCGTGTAGTTTTTCTAAGGTTGATATACCAATGTGTCCTAAACGTCTATACCAAAGATTGGGATCAGATTCATGTGAAACAAGACATTTTGTGTTACTACTTAGCATATCATCCATGTTAAGCACATATATGTTTCCTTCACGTTTTCCTTTTAACACAACTTGATTGTTTTTATCCATTATCTTACAAGAAGTGGAGGAGAAGAGAACATTCAAGTTGTTGTCACATAGTTGAGAAACACTTAAAAGCTCAAAGGTTAAGTTACTTACAAGTAGGACGTTTTTGATCTCAAACTTGTTTGGATCACCAACCTTGCCTTTGCCAATTATTTGGCCTTGGTTGTTGTCTCCAAAGGTAACTTTGCCACCTTTTGCAACGTTCTTAAGTGTGCTAAACAAATTTTTGTTGCCCGTCATATGTCTTGAGCAACCACTATCAACTATCCAATTGGTTTTGTTCTTTTCATCTTCTTTGTTGTTATAACCAGCAACTTGTCTTTCTTTGATGTTATGTACCTACAAATGTAAATAACAACTTAGGTACCCTTTGATTTTGGGTCCTTTCAAGGTTAGACAAGTTAAGTTCATGTTAGTGTACCTTTAGGTACCCAAACTTGAACAACCTTTCTTGGTTTTGAAATGTTAAAATCATGTTGCATATAATGATCAAATAGTGGATTTTGATACATAGAATATGATGGAAAAGGGGCTGCACATTTATGTCTAGTTGGATAAGCATTGTAAGTTCTATTTGAATGTTGCCATGTATATGAGTTATATCTTGGCCGTGAGTTATCATAGTTTCTAGGCCGTGTGTTGTAAACTGATTTAGGCCGAGAGTATGTCATGTTCTTCACATAAGCATGTTGTTGCATATAAGGCATAACTTGAGCAGATTGCATACTACTTTGTTTAGGCATTCTTGTATACATGTAAGCATGGTTTCTAGGTGTATTTACCTTCCTATATGTTGATGCATTTTGCAATCTTTGTGATGAAGGTGGTGTGGGCAGAATAGGTTCATTTCTAAATGCATTTGGCCTATATTTCATGTTGGTTGAAGATGATACAAATGTTGTTTCCTTAGGTGTGTATTCAGCTTCTTTAACATATCCAAGACCTTGTTTGTCATTTCCATGCTTTTGAGATGCAATAAGAGTGTCTAACATGTTGGAACCATTCTTACATTGTTCTAAAGATTTGTTCAAGTCTAGGTTGCATGCTTTTAATGATTCAAATTCAGTTTGTATTTCATGTAATTTAGACTTTAAAACGTTGTAATCAACACATTGCACACATTGCACATTTTCATGTTTGTTCTTAAGTTCCTTAATCTGATTTTGCATTGAACTAATAGTGTTAGATGATTCAAGTTGAAGAACTTCTAGTTGAGAAGTTAGATTCAAGTTAGACGTCTTCAACTTGTTCTTCTCCTCAACTATTCTTTTCTTCTCCTTGGATAGCTTCTTATATCTATCATGCAACTTTTCTAATTCATCCAATAATTCATCTTGAGTAAAATCACATTCAGAGTCAGAATCGAATGTTACCTCATTTGTAGACTTTGAAGCCAAACATGTTTGTGCAACTTCAGGTTCTTCCTCGGATTCGGATGAAGATGTGTCATCCCAAGTGCTTGCCTTAAGAGCTTTCTTCCTCCTTTGCTTAGGTTCTACTCTAGTTTGTGTCCTTGTCTTTTCATCCATGTCACGGTTTTTGTTCTTGTTTGGACAATCATATGAGATGTGTCCTTGTTTGCCACATTCATAACACTTAAGTTCTTTATCATACCATTTATCATCTTGTTTGTTAGATTTCACATTGATAGGGGCAGCTGATTTTGCTTGTCTTTTAGTTGGTCTTTTCTTGAAAAACTTCCTTAAACGCCTAGCTAACAACATTATGTCTTCTTCATCACTTTCATCATCACTTTCATACTCGGCTTGATTAGATGATTCGGGTTCATTTGTTACAAATGCAAGTGATTTAGACTTGTTACTAGTTTCAGCCTTTCTTATATTCAACTTGTTTTCATAAACTTTTAAAGAGCCTATCAATCCATCAAGTTTTATTTGAGAAAGATCTTTGCTTTCTTCAATGGCACTAACTTTGGCATCCCATTCAATTGGCAAACTTCTCAAAACTTTTTGCACTTTTTCTTTCATCAAAAACGTTTTGCCAAGGGATTCAAGTGAGTTGTATAAGTTTGTAAGCCTTAAATCCATATCAACAATTGATTCATTAGGCAGTAAATGGAATGATTCAAGTGTAGTCATTAACATGTTAATCTTTGATTCCTTTACTTGATTAGTTCCTTCATGCTTCATTTCAAGACATTTCCACATATCCTTTGCACTTAAACATGAAGAGACATAGGCAGATTCACTCCTACTTAAACCATTCAACAATAATTGCATTGCTTTAGCATTAAGACTCATTTTCTTTTTATCTTCATCACTCCAATCTTTTCTATATTTCTCAACTTCTTGTGATAAGCCATCAATTATAACATGCTTAGTAGGCACATAAGGTCCATCTTCAATGATGGACCACAAGTCTATGTCAATAGCCATTAAGAACAATTTCATCCTAAGTTTCCAATGACTAAAGTTTTCTCCATCAAAAAGAGGTGGTCTTTGTGTGGACATGCCTTCTAATTCTATTTTCATGTGTGACTTAGACATGCTTCTTAGTGTGTGAGAAAACGTTTAAAACACTTATAAGAAGGAAAGAAAGTGTCACCTTGTTGTAGATACCAAATATGAAGAATATAAGACAACCAGAAAATTTCCAGCAACTTTGCAACTTGGAGTGTAAACTGTTTTCAGCTCAAATAAGAATATGGTGCTCAACCTTGCTCTGATACCACTTGTTGGACCTGTATAGCACCACTAGAGGGGGGGGTGAATAGTGGGTTAGCGGAAATTACACTACAATTACCTTCAAAAAGTTGTTTGAAGACCCCTTTGCCTCTTTAGCCTCAGGTTCTGGAATTTCCAGAAACAGTTCAATGTTTTGAGTGCTTTGGTTGAACCACTTATACACCTGTGCAAGCTCTCAAACTTGGCAGAGATCAAGTTTAGGATGTTTATAGTATGTCATAAAAAATTCAATCAATTCCAAGCAAGTTAGCACGTTCAAATAAGCAAGAAAAGTAAAGTGTGCAATTCTGGCAGTTTCAGGCAGAATGTTAGCTTAACTTCAAACGATGATATCTCAAAATCTACCCGTGCTATTTTGATGAATCTTATGTCAAATTAAACCTTACGATGTCTAGTTTAATTTGATATAAGGCTCACTTCAAGATTCGTAGGATAACCTATTCAAATTGAACAAGATTTGCACACTGGTCAGAATTGTTCACAGAATGTAGCAACAATTTTGTGAAGATGATTTGAATATGCTAAACTCCTTAGAATTTAGTGATTCTTGCGGCTAATGAAAGCTAACACATTGAAGTATAATATATCCAAAATTCATGCAATTCTAAGACTGTTTGCTTGTTCAATTATGCGTGCCAAGTTAGTGTAATTCTCAGGCAGAAAACAGTAAGTGCAGGAAATAAGTAAAGAACACAAGGAATTATCCTGGTTCGGTCAATGTGACCTACTCCAGTCCCAAGAGACACCTTCTCTTGGATTTCACTAAACACCAAACACCAAAGTCACCTTACAAAGCCAAAGGAAGAAGCTTTTCACCAACTTCTTCAAGAGACTTCACCAAAACAAACAGCAACTAGTTTGTTTCACCTTTGCACCTTTGCACCTTTTGCTCACCTCTAAGGAGTAAGCTTTATACACCAGCTTCTCCCTTACAATATGTCGTTTAAAAGGTGTTGAAATGACAAGAAATGAAGAACTATACAATCATAAAGCTTGCTGCAAATGTGTTCTTCAATATAGAAGAATAGAAGAGAAGAATGGAGACAAAGAGCTGAATGTCTTGCTTGCTTTTCTTTTGTTTTTCGTTGGTGCACTTTTACTCTTCACCTTTGGAGCTATTTATAGCCAAGAGGACAGCCTAAAGGCTCCTTAATGTAGACGTTGGAATGGTTGATAAATGGAGAAAATTCAGCACTTTTCTAGCTATCCAAATTCAGCATTTGACTTTCAAAATAAAGTTGATCTTTTGATGCTTTGAATTGGTCTTCCAATCTGAACTTTTACCCTTCATCTTATCCATTATAGCCGTTGAAATGAGGTGGAAAAACAGCTTCATTTGAACGTTTAAAAGGCAGCTCCAATCAGCAATGTCCATGTGTGAATAACTTGCCATGTATGCAGCTGAATTGGCGTGTATTTTGAACAATTTTATCTCCTCATTTTGAACACTAAATGAACGTTGGAATGGCCTAGAAGATAGGCATTGGAGAGTAGTTCAAAGATAGATAGAAATCAGCCAAGCTTTTGAGTTTGAATTAGTCTTCAACTTTTGAACACATAGCCGTTTGTAACCAGCTCCAAAATATACAAGAATAGTCATTTGAAATCAGCACCAAAATAGGATTTATTTCAACTTGCCTTGACTTGTTCAAAATCTGAAAATTTGAACATGATTTGTGTGCCAATATCCGTTTGCACACATATAATATATAGCCATTTATGTCTTCAACATGTAGCATAGAATACCATATGAAGAATGCCAAGAATTCCAAGAAAACCATATATGTGATAACCACAATATAAGAATTCCAATTGATATACCATGCTGCCCGTTTCCATAAATATAGGGCATGTACTATATGTGACATAAACACATATAAACATCATATAACCAATATATAACACGTTAGAAGATCCATTGGCAAGTGAAGAGACCAGAATACCCCTTAGCACCAAAATAGGCATTTTGTCCTAGGATGAACCTGGACATGGTGCTGCTCTAGATTCATTTTTGCCATGATGTGACATGACTTATAAATGTGTCATATGATCATATAAATCAGTTGGAAGAAGACCAAATAAGAATAAGAAGTCCAAATGGTGAAATTACCAAGATAGCCCTTATATAGGTCAATAAGCTTCACCACCGTGTCAAGTCAGTTTTTATCCGTGTCAAGCATGCTTTTCCTCAGCCAATTAGATTCTAAATTGAATAAGGATCATGTGGGCTTTTGAATCACTCAATTTGGAGTTCATTTGCCCAAGATATGAACCAAAACCTGCAATAGGATACTAAACCGAGCAATTTGCCTTATATTGTAAGTCATGTGACTTCAAGGCTTGGTTAGATCATATAATTAACATGTATTGGCATATATATGTCATCTAAGATCAGTTTGAACATGTCTTGATTTAGACATGTGATTGAATTGGCCAAGTTCAATCTCATGATCTTAATCAAACTTGTTCAATCTTGATTCATTCAATCAATTTCTCATTTAGCTCATAAATTCAATCTCATGCACACATATACTTTAAACGTTACACACACATACATGCTCACATATGCATTTTGCAATCATTCAAACATGATATATCACAACAATTTGTTGTTGCATGTTGTCTAAGGTTTCGGCTTCCTTTGATTTGCTAGAAGCGGAATGAGTGCTGCTCTCCATTTTACCTAAGGAAGTGAAACGAAAACAAAAAGAAAAAGGAAAGAAGCAAACTAACACAAAGACAAACAAACGTTAAGTGATTAGTAAAAAAGAAGCTTTGAACACTCCTCTTTCTCTTCTTTCCACTCTCTTTCCACTTTGTTTCTTGGATAACCTGAAGTTAAAAAGGCTCAAAGTGATCAATAAGAAAGTGTTTTGCCAATGCTTCTCCAAATAACAACAATCTCCACTTGTTTCTCCCTTTTGCTTTCAAGTTGCACCAATTAGTATCAAAGCAGGATGAAGCGAAATGGAAACAAACTTGAACTTGCGACTAAGATTCAAAGAAAATAAGCAACCAAAATTGCTATAGAAGGCTGAACCAAAGATGAACTAAGGGTTGCCGTGGGCAATCTTTAGTTAATTTTGATTCTATGCACTTACTATCCACAAAATGGTTCAAATCATGCAATAATCAAGCGACCAAGTGTGTGATTGGTTCAAGAAGAGCAGGATAAGGAGAATATGATGTGGGAGGACGGTTGTATGTAGCAAAAACGAAATACGGTATCCAAGGTTTTTTTAAATTGCACCAAAAAATTTTCCACGTAATGCACAACGTTGTGCCCTTTTTCTTTTCTCTTGTTCTTTTGTTTTTCTTTTTCTTCCTTGCTATTTCAATTGATCAAGGTTCAGATTCTCTTTTTTTTTACTAGGGCAGAATTGAAATTTCACGCGTTTTGCACTTAGCACTTTCGTTTTTTGACAGAATAGTGCAATGTCTTTAAATTGCAGTTTGCAACTTTGACTTGCAACAAAAATAACCTGGGAAAGTGAGGGAGATTGGGGTAGGGCCGAATTGGGTTAGGGTTTTCGATTTAGGGTTTTTTTGAACGTTTTGGGTATTTGCAGGATTGAAATCTTGGGAGTTGATTGTTCGGTATATATGTCTATTTGGGTTGGTAATTGATGATTTGTGTGTTCAATTTGGATAATGGCTAAGTGTAGGACAAAATTGAACCAAAATTCAAATTCTAGGGTTAGGATTTTTTGAATGAATTAGGAATTTTGGATGCTGATTTCGTTAGGTGAAATTGGGTTGGGGCTTGCTGTTAAGAGTGTAAATAAGATAGTTTGGAATCAGGTTGGTGAGTTTTAGGGTTGGGTTGTGATAGGTGCTGGTTGGCCGTGGGGTTTGGAATGCTTTCAGGGTGTTCTTGATGTTCAAAAGGGCTTGTGAAGACAAACACACTTAGGACTAACTTGAATTAAAGCATGAAATCAATCACAATGCGAATCACAAGATGCATACAATCATCACCAACTAAAAGCTTCGATAGCAACAAGATGATTTGAAACCGAGGTAGATTTATAGGCTGGTGGTTGGAATGTGTAAAAGAAAGCTGAATGTGACCTAAAATGCAACAAACCCTAATTTGTTCAAGTTTGAACGACTCAAAATCAGATGTGACGCCAAAAGGAAATAAAAGAGATGACACTTGAATGATGAAAAGCAAAAGGCAGCAAAAATGCAAGGACTCAAAGCAAACCCGGACGTTTTTTTGTATAAAATGCAAGACAAATGGCGTGTAGAGTGAGGGGTAGAAGAAGGACGCAACTGAACTTGAAAAGACTAGACTCAAACGAAAAGGAAATAATAGATAGTGGAATAGAGTAACCTGGCTCTGATGCCAATTTGACGCGTGCAAGTCGTGGGCTCCAACAATTCCATCTTCCAAATGTCCTTCATAAAGGGTTAGCCACAAGGAAGAAGACTTCCCCTTGCTTCCTTAGTGATAAAAATGTATGGATCAAATGAGCAAGACCAACACTTCAAGATGGTCGTTGATCAGGCAAACCTATACGGCCCTCCTGGACGGCACCTTTTAGCAATGACAACACCTTCAAAATGCTCAACTTTGAAGGATCTTAACTTGGGTTTTTAATGCAAAAACCAAGAAACAAAGTCTCACACAAAGTGAAGGAAATATCAAGGATTTTATTTCATCAAAGTTGTGCTTTACAAATCGGCCAAAGGGCCTATTTATAGATGCCTAAGACACTTAAAATAATCAGATATTATCTAAAAGAAATAGCTAGAAAAACATTTGAATTGAACTTGAATTTGCTAATTATTTGAATTCAAAAATAACTTGAAAAATTCTAGCTAAAACCGGTTGAAACCTTCCTTATTTGGGCGTGTATTTGGTCAGCAAATGAGGCCTTGGGGAGCTGATTTGATGAGTAGGATGGAGCTGAACTTGAATTCAAAAGTTGGGTGATATTTGAATTCAAGTTGAATTTGAATTTGAGTGCACTTTGAATTTGATTGTTGGATATCCTCCCTCCTCCTTTCAGCCATGTTTAACAAGCCCAAGAGATGTCTTGAAATCTGATTTGATGATGATGATATGGCTGGAGTTGAATTCAAAAGATGGTTGAAGTTTGAATTCAAAATTGAGTTTGAATTTGAATTCAAACTTGGATTCAATTTGAATTGGCAATTATCCCTCTTTTTCTTCCAAGATGGCGTGTGAATTGCTTGAGATAATGGCAGGATTCTTCTTGAAAAGCAAGCTTCAATTTGGTTGAAACTTGAATTCAAATCAAGATTGAATTTAAATTCAAGTTTAGCGTTGAATTTAAATTCAATGTGACCATCATCCTTCTTGCTTCAAAATGGCCGACCTCTTGTTGTATCTTGGAGATGATTTTTTTTTTTCAATTTGAACAAGAGATTCCATCTTGGACATATTTGAATTTGTCTTTGTGGAGACAAACATTCTCTTCAAGACAATCATCCTTTTTGCCTCCCTTTTAATAGCACACGCCTGTAAGGACATTTTGGGCTTCCATTTGGCTTGGAAATTTCATGTACCTAATTTACCTACAAAGCAAATACATAAAACGAAGATCACAAGAAGACAAGACAAAAAATTTCAAAAACAAAGAACGTACACATGCATGCTTGATGAGCCCACGATGGGGTCAACACAACATATTTTCATGTATCATTTATTGTCATATGTTAGTTCTGTAAGACATGGCATTACACTGTTCACTCCGCACACACTAGTGCTAGTTCTTATGTCTTATTGCCTAACTAACCCTTAGGACATGTCATATATGTTGTGCATATTGTGTTTGTTGCTTGGTGTCTTTGAAGATAGGTCAAAGAGAGCTTTGCATTGAAGAAGCATGAACACCTATCAATCCATGTTCCATTTGATCGGATGATATCATTATTCAAACAAAGCTTGAAGAGGCAACTAAAACCTGAATTTTTGTTCAAGCAAGGAGGTGATAAGCAAGTAGCTTACAAGCAAGGTGGTGACAAGCAACCATGTCAAATTCTAGTTGTTGTTCACGTTAAAATGTTTGAGACAAAGAAGAAACAAGCTGCTCATTTCATGAACCAATAGGAGGGAGTCTTGCAAATGTTCAAACCAATCACAATCAAGTTAGAAATAAGCTAGCAAGCTGCACAAATTTTGATCCAATGAAAAAACTAGAAGAGGACAGCTGGTTCATGGCAAAAAGGTTTGAAAATTCAACACCAAAGTTTCTACCAATCAAATGCAATCCAAAGCAAGCTGCTCACTACATCAACCAATCAAAACCTAGGCTGAATCTTGCAAAGAGGAGAACGTATGTTGAGCCAAAATTCTTTGAAAAATCAAAGCTACAAGTTGCAACCAATCAAAGGCATTTCTCAAGCAAGCTGCTCCATCTTTTATCCAATCAAAATCAAGAAAAGAAGGCTGGAAATAGAGAAGGATTACACGGCAAAGGCAACCAGCAATCTTGGAGCAAAAGTTGTTCAAAGCAAGCATGTCATTTTTAGTGTAGTACTTTGTACATTAAAACTTGTACTTCTTAGCATTTTCGTTTTGTATAAGTAGAGTTAGAATCAGATTGTAAACAACTCAACAATTCACAACTACATTCAATCACATTTCAATCAAATTTCCTTTAAGGAGTTCTCAACTTATGCTAGTTGAAGTTTAAGACCACTTAACGGTTTTCTTTCAAGTTCCTAGCCTAGAACTTGTTAGTATTTGCTTCATTATTTGGTTTACAGCATCTTAGGGTCTCATAGAGGTTTTAGATGTGTTGGAGTGCCAAAGAGGGAGAGGTGTTGGCATAAATTGAGCCAAGAACAACGGTTAAAGTTCAAGGGGTGTCTTTGAGATGTTCTTTGCCATAGCTATTGTTCAAATCAGTTTGGAATAGGAGACAAAGTCCTTGGCAACGTTTTCTAGCCTTCGTTTGGCTCATCAATGCTTATACACGCTCAAGGTGAAGGTTCAATGAAATGAACCCAAGGAATCTTAGGTTCATCTTGAACATGCTTGTACAAGAAGGTGGCAACTTGATGACAAAGTTCTCTTGCCCTTCTTCTTGTCCTAGGACCTTTGTCCTCTTGATGGGATCCTTGATCCTCATCGGACCCTTGATCCTCATCACTGAATCAAGAAGCTAAGGGTTTGTTCAACACAGCTTGGACAAGAATTGGGTGCAGCACAACCTTCCGAGAAGACCTTGCAACAAATCAAGTTCTTTTTGCCGTGAGAGTGAACAATGGCTAACAAATGGTTTCAGCTCAATTAGGCAAGCCTCCACACTCCCAAATGATATCCACCCCAAGTATATACGCCTACAAACAAGGTTGTTCAAGCCTTGAAGGGATCCAAAAATCCTTGAATCAAAGGTTAAACATAATCCAAAAGTCTTGGAGACAAACATCTCTCGGCTGAAATGTTATAAACTAAAGTTTCTTTGTTTTTGATCTCTCTTTGTACACGGTTAACACTTGAATTTATAGAAAAAAACTATCCTATATTTAGTATAAATATCTTTCATGGATGGTCCAATGAAAAGAAAGAAGGAAAAAATGATTTACAAAGCATTGGAAGCGAAGTTGTTCATTGGATAGATTGTTTGCTGAACTTGCGCCTGGTTGTCTTGCTTGGCCAAGTTAATTTAAGCATCTTCCTTGTGATTGGTTGGTTGAGCAGCTTAAGATGTTCTCTAAAAGACCTTGCATGTCTCTTGGACGGTGGCCTTGAAAATGGCTCAAAATTTGGCAAATACTGTAGACTATACAAAACAGAATCAATCTAGATAGTTGATTTTGTTTTGCCTAAGTGACCATCCTACTCTTCGAATTACATTTTGAAATACGCACCAAAGTTGTAGCTCTTTTCCTGAATTTGAATTTTGCCACTGGATTGACGTTATTTGGAGCTTGGAATAGTCAGTTATGGCCGTTGGAAATTTGACCTGCTTCGGATGTGGATCTTTGGAAGTAGGTGACTAAGCAGCCTGCTTCTTGAGGACGTTCGTTGAGCTGTGTACAGGCCTCTACTGGAAAAGTGATACATTAGAAAGTTGTAGATAAACTTCTTATCTTTCACCTCCAACTAGAATCAGATCAATTAGACTTAAGGTCAAAGAGATATTGCCAAAATATCAACTGGGTGTCAAGCTGCCTACTTCACTGTTACATTAAGTGTTCCATGCTTATTTACTCTAGGTAAATCATGGACATTAGAATCAACACTTAAAACATGTATATCTTGCTCAATTTCAGTTTGTAAATCAAGTTCACGTTGTTCATCCTTATCTACGGTTTTATCATGTGACTCAACATTTGATTCCTGGAAAACTTTAGATTTTTGAGCTTGTAATGCATGGAGTGTTGTGATATATCATGTTTGAATGATTGCAAAATGCATATGTGATATGTGAGCATGTAGATTGTTGTGATATATTGCAAAATGCATATGTGAGCATGTATGTGTGTATAACGTTTAAAGTATATGTGTGCATGAGATTGAATTTATGAGCTAGAATTTATGAGCTAAATGTGAAATTGATTGAATGAATCAAGATTGAACAAGTTTGATTAAGATCATGAGATTGAACTTGGCCAATTCAATCACATGTCTAAATCAAGACATGTTCAAACTGATCTTAGATGATATATATGCCAATACATGTTAATTATATGATCTAACCAAGCCTTGAAGTCACATGACTTACAATATAAGGCAAATTGCTCGGTTTAGTATCCTATTGCAGGTTTTGGTTCATATCTTGGGCAAATGAACTCCAAATTGAGTGATTCAAAAGCCCACATGATCCTTATTCAATTTAGAATCTAATTGGCTGAGGAAAAGCATGCTTGACACGGATAAAAACTGACTTGACACGGTGGTGAAGTTTATTGATCTTTATAAGGGCTATCTTGGTAATTTCACCATTTGGACTTCTCATTCTTATTTGGTCTTCTTCCAACGGACTTATATGATCATATGACACATTTATAAGTCATGTCACATCATGGCAAAAATGAATCTGGAGCAGCACCATGTCTAGGTTCATCCTAGGACAAAATTCCTATTTTTGTGCTAAGGGGTATTCTGGTCTCTTCACTTGCCAATGGGTCTTCCAACGTGTTATATATTGTTTATATGATGTTTATATGTGTTTATGTCACATATGGTACGTGCCCTATATTTATGGAAATGGGCAGCATGGTATCTCAATTGGAATTCTTATATTATGGTGATCACATCTATGGTTTTCTTGGAATTCTTGGCATTCTTCATATGGTATTCTATGCTACATGTTGAAGACATAAATGACTATATATTATATGTGTGCACACGGATACACATGGATATTGGCGCACAAACATTCAGATTTTGAACAAGTCAAAGCAAGTTAAAAGAAATCCTATTTTGGTGCTGATTTCAAATGGCTATTCTTGCTTATATTTCAACGGCTATCTTGGTTCAAAATGGAGCAAAATTTCGTATGCTATATGGTCAAAATTCAGATTATGATGAGTGACAAAAACAAGTCCTACAATGTAGCAAATTTGAAGCAAAAGTCTCTCAACCAAAGCCATGCAAACGGCTATATGATTGAAGACCAAGTCAAGCTGAATTCTCTCTATCTTTTAGCTACATTCAAACGGCTATATTGGAGACCAATTCAAACTCAAAGGCTAGCTGATTTCTCTCTATCTTTCACCTCATTCCAACGGCCATTTAGTGTTCAAAATGAGGAGATAAAATTGTTCAAAATACATGCCAATTCAGCTGCACACATGGCAAGTTATTTACACATGGAAATTGCTGATTGGAGCTGCCTCTTAAACGTTCAAATGGAGTTATTTTCCACCTCATCTCCAACGTCTATAATGGATAAAATGAAGGATAAAAGTTCAGATTGGAAGACCATTTCAAAGCATCAAAAGATCAACTTTATCTTGAAAGTCAAATGCTGAATTTGAATAGCTAGAAAGGTGCTGAAATCTCTCAATCTTCTCAACCATTCCAACGTTTCTTTGAGGAGCCTTTAGGCTGTCCTCTTGGCTATAAATAGCTCCAAAGGTGAAGAGTAAATGCATCCAACGAAAACAAAAGAAAGCAAGCAAGACAATTAGCTCTTTGTCTCCATTCTTCTCTTCTCTTCTTCTATATTGAAGAACACACTTGCAGCAAGCTTTATGATTGTATAGTTCTTCATTTCTTGTCATTTCAACACCTTTTAAACGACATATTGTAAGGGAGAAGCTGGTGTATAAAGCTTACTCCTTAGAGGTGAGCAAAAGGTGCAAAGGTGCAAAGGTGAAACAAACTAGTGCTGATTTTCAGTTTTGGTGCAGCCTCTTGAAGAAGTTGGTGAAAAGCTTCTTCCTTTGGCTTTGTAAGGTGACTTTGGTGTTTGGTGTTTAGTGAAATCCAAGAGAAGGTGTCTCTTGGGACTGGAGTAGGTCACATTGACCGAACCAGGATAATTCCTTGTGTTCTTTACTTATTTCCTGCACTTACTGTTTTCTGCCTGAGAATTACACTAACTTGGCACGCATAATTGAACAAGCAAACAGTCTTAGAATTGCATGAATTTTGGATATATTATACTTCAATGTGTTAGCTTTCATTAGCCGCAAGAATCACTAAATTCTAAGGAGTTTAGCCTATTCAAATCGTCTTCACAAAATTGTTGCTACATTCTGTGAACAATTCTGACCAGTGTGCAAAACTTGTTCAATTTGAATAGGTTATCCTGCGAATCTTGAAGTGAGCCTTATATCAAATTAAACTAGACATCATAAGGTTTAATTTGACATAAGATTCATCAAAATAGCACGGGTAGATTTTGAGATATCATCGTTTGAAGTTAAGCTAACATTCTGCCTGGAACTGCCAGAATTGCACACTTTACTTTTCTTGCTTATTTGAACGTGCTAACTTGCTTGGAATTGACTGAAATTTTTATGACATACTATAAACATTCTAAACTTGATCTCTGCCAAGTTTGAGAGCTTGCACAGGTGTATAAGTGGTTCAACCAAAGCACTCAAAACAGTGAACTGTTTCTGGAAATTCCAGAATCTGAGGCTAAAGAGGCAAAGGGGTCTTCAAACAAGTTTTTGAAGGTAATTGTAGTGTAATTTCCGCTAACCCACTATTCACCCCCCCCCTCTAGTGGTGCTATACAGGTCCAACAATTGGTATCAGAGCAAGGTTGAGCACCATATTCTTATTTGAGCTGAAAACAGTTTACACTCCAAGTTGCATAGTTGCTGGAAATTTTCTGGTTGTCTTATATTCTTCATATTTGGTATCTACAACAAGGTGACACTTTCTTTCCTTCTTATAAGTGTTTTAAACGTTTTCTCACACACTAAGAAGCATGTCTAAGTCACACATGAAAATAGAATTAGAAGGCATGTCCACACAAAGACCACCTCTTTTTGATGGAGAAAACTTTAGTCATTGGAAACTTAGGATGAAATTGTTCTTAATGGCTATTGACATAGACTTGTGGTCTATCATTGAAGATGGACCTTATGTGCCTACTAAGCATGTTATAATTGATGGCTTATCACAAGAAGTTGAGAAATATAGAAAAGATTGGAGTGATGAAGATAAAAAGAAAATGAGTCTTAATGCTAAAGCAATGCAATTATTGTTGAATGGTTTAAGTAGGAGTGAATCTGCCTATGTCTCTTCATGTTTAAGTGCAAGGGATATGTGGAAATGTCTTGAAATGAAGCATGAAGGAACTAATCAAGTAAAGGAATCAAAGATTAACATGTTAATGACTACACTTGAAACATTTCATTTACTGCCTAATGAATCAATTGTTGATATGGATTTAAGGCTTACAAACTTATACAACTCACTTGAATCCCTTGGTAAAACGTTTTTGATGAAAGAAAAAGTGCAAAAAGTTTTGAGAAGTTTGCCAATTGAATGGGATGCCAAAGTTAGTGCCATTGAAGAAAGCAAAGATCTTTCTCAAATAAAACTTGATGAATTGATAGGTTCTTTAAAAGTTTATGAAAACAAGTTGAATATAAGAAAGGCTGAAACTAGTAACAAGTCTAAATCACTTGCATTTGTAACAAATGAACCCGAATCATCTAATCAAGCCGAGTATGAAAGTGATGATGAAAGTGATGAAGAAGACATAATGTTGTTAGCTAGGCGCTTAAGGAAGTTTTTCAAGAAAAGACCAACTAAAAGACAAGCAAAATCAGCTGCCCCTATCAATGTGAAATCTAACAAACAAGATGGTAAATGGTATGATAAAGAACTTAAGTGTTATGAATGTGGCAAACAAGGACACATATCATATGATTGTCCAAACAAGAACAAAAACCGTGACATGGATGAAAAGACAAGGACAAAAACTAGAGTAGAACCTATGCAAAGGAGGAAGAAAGCTCTCAAGGCAAGTTCAAGCACTTGGGATGACACATCTTCATCCGAATCCGAGGAAGAACCTGAAGTTGCACAAACATGTTTGGCTTCAAAGTCTACAAATGAGGTACATAACATCAAAGAAAGACAAGTGGCTGGTTATAACAACAAAGAAGATGAAAAGAACAAAACCAATTGGATAGTTGATAGTGGTTGCTCAAGACATATGACGGGCAACAAAAATTTGTTTAGCACACTTAAAAACGTTGCAAAAGGTGGCAAAGTTACCTTTGGAGACAACAACCAAGGCCAAATAATTGGCAAAGGCAAGGTTGGTGATCCAAACAAGTTTGAGATCAAAAACGTCCTACTTGTAAGTAACTTAACCTTTGAGCTTTTAAGCGTTTCTCAACTATGTGACAACAACTTGAATGTTCTCTTCTCCTCCACCTCTTGTAAGATAATGGATAAAAACAATCAAGTTGTGTTAAAAGGAAAACGTGAAGGAAACATATATGTGCTTAACATGGATGATATGCTATGTAGTAACACAAAATGTCTTGTTTCACATGAATCTGATCCCAATCTTTGGCATAGACGTTTAGGGCACATAGGTATATCAACCTTAGAAAAACTACACGCTAAAAGTCTTGTTAAAGGATTGCCTAAACTTAACTTGAATGATTTTCAACTATGTGAATCTTGTATCAAAGGCAAACATGTTAGAGAATCCCTTAAGCCTAAAACCGAGGTCACAACATCAAGAATACTAGAACTCTTGCATATAGACTTATTTGGTCCATGTAGAACAAGAAGCTTAGGTGGAAGTTATTATGTATGTGTAATAGTTGATGATTTCTCAAGATATACTTGGACATTGTTTCTTGCTTCAAAAGATGAAAGTGCATCATCTTTAGCTAATCTAATTAGACAACTTGAAAATGAACATGAATCACATGTTATTAAGATAAGGAGTGATAGAGGTGGTGAGTTTAAAAATAGTGAATTAATCAAATTCTGTAATGAAAAGGGTATAAAACATGAATTCTCCCCACCAAGAACTCCTCAACTTAATGGTGTAGTTGAAAGAAAGAATAGGACTATTCAAGAAGTAGCAAGAACAATGATGGTAGAAAACAAAGTACCTAAATTCTTATGGGCTGAATCAGTAAACACTTCAAGTTATATGATCAACAGACTATCAATAAGAAAGAAATTGAACAAAACACCATTTGAAATCTTAAATGGACGACTCCCAAAAGTAAACTATCTAAAAGTCTTTGGTTGTAAATGCTTTGTATTGAACACAAAAGATAACTTAGATAAGTTTGATCCTAAGTCTGATGAACATATATTTGTGGGATATTCAATGAACTCTAAAGCATATAGATGTTATAATGCACAAACAAGAAAGATAGTTGAATCTATACATGTGAAGTTCAATGAAAATGCATATCTCCAAACAAGTAATCAACATGAGATCTATGTACCAAATGATCAAATACTTCATGATGAAGATGAACTTATCCTACCACCTACAAATGAACAAATTGAAACACCAAATCAAACTCTTGAAATGCATGAAGTTCAAACTCCCCCTACACAAGAACATAATGAAGAAAATGTGCCTAACCAACCTATTGAACATCATGAACCTATTGAAGATGCACAACCAAGTAATTGGTGGCAAATAAGAGATAAACAAAAGCATCCTCAAGAACTTATCATAGGAGATGTAAATCAAGGGGTTAGAACACGTAGGCAAATAGATCCTAATGAATATGATCAATGGCATGCACTTATATCCCAAATTGAACCCAAGAATGTGAATGATGCCTTAAACGATGCATATTGGATAGATGCAATGCATGAAGAGTTAAACCAATTTCAAAGAAACAATGTGTGGGATTTAGTACCTAAACCCGAGGATAAATCAATCATTGGAACTAAATGGGTGTTTAGGAACAAAATGAATGAACAAGGAGTTGTAGTAAGAAATAAAGCAAGACTTGTAGCTCAAGGATATAATCAAGAAGAGGGTATTGATTACGATGAAACATTTGCCCCCGTAGCAAGATTAGAATCCATACGCCTCTTATTAGCTTTTGCATGTTATTATAACATCAAACTATTCCAAATGGATGTTAAGAGTGCATTCTTAAATGGCTATATCCAAGAAGAAGTTTTTGTTAAACAACCACCAGGCTTTGAAGATCCAAAGAACCCTAATCATGTATATAAACTCAAGAAAGCCTTATATGGTTTGAAACAAGCCCCCCGTGCATGGTATGAAAGATTTGCCAACTTTTTACTAAGTAACAACTTTCAAAGAGGAACCATAGATAGTACCTTATTCTTGAAAAAGAAAGACAAAGATTTGCTTGTAATACAAATATATGTAGATGACATAATCTTTGGTTCAACTAATCCTAACTTAGTAAAAGACTTTGAAGATTGTATGAAGTCTGAGTTTGAAATGTCTATGGTTGGTGAATTAAACTATTTCTTAGGCTTGCAAATAAAACAAACATCAAGTGGTATACATATCAATCAAGCCAAATACATAAGGGATATGATAAAGAAATTCAACTTTGAAAACTTGAAACCATCTCCAACACCAATGTGTACTTCAACAAAATTAGACAAAGATGAAAATGGTGTTGCATTTGATGAAAAACTATATAGGTCTATGATTGGTTCATTGCTATATCTAACTGCTAGTAGACCTGATATTATGTTTGCAGTATGTATGTGTGCGAGATTTCAAAGTATGCCTAAGATGTCACACTTTAAAGCTGTAAAAAGAATATTTAGATATCTTCAACATACACCAACATTAGGCTTATGGTATGATAGACAATCTAGTCTAAGTCTACATGCATATTCAGATGCAGATTATGGTGGATGTAGAGTAGATAGAAAGAGCACTAGTGGAACATGTCAATTCCTAGGAAACTCACTAATATCTTGGTTTTCAAAGAAACAATCTAGTGTTGCACTTTCTACTACTGAAGCAGAATATATGGCTTTAAGTCTATGTTGTACTCAACTATTATGGATTAAACAACAACTTTCAGACTTTGAAATACAAGTAAATAATATCCCCATCTATTGTGATAGTACAAGTGCTATAAATTTGTCTAAAAACCCTGTACTACACTCTAAGGCAAAGCATATAGAAGTACGTTATCATTTTCTCCGTGATCATGTTAATCTTGGACATATACACATTGAACATGTTAGAACTGATCAACAAGTAGCTGACATATTCACTAAACCCCTTAATCAAGCTATCTTTGAGCATTTACGTGCAAGACTTGGATTAATTGCTACTTTCTAGGTATTGCTAAATCAATTCAGTCTTTTGCATAATTTACAAAATTAAGGGGGAGAGACATATGTATATCATGTTAAGGGGGAGATAACACATTAAAAGGGAGAGATATATGTATGTTAAGGGGGAGATAACACATTAAAAGGGAGAGATATATGTATAACACATTAAGGGGGAGCAGCTTAACTTGATTTAAAGAGAAGCTTATACTTGATTTAGATGCTTAATATACACATATGTGGGGTAATTTTGCAAATCATCAAAAGGGGGAGATTGTTGTGATATATCATGTTTGAATGATTGCAAAATGCATATGTGATATGTGAGCATGTAGATTGTTGTGATATATTGCAAAATGCATATGTGAGCATGTATGTGTGTATAACGTTTAAAGTATATGTGTGCATGAGATTGAATTTATGAGCTAGAATTTATGAGCTAAATGTGAAATTGATTGAATGAATCAAGATTGAACAAGTTTGATTAAGATCATGAGATTGAACTTGGCCAATTCAATCACATGTCTAAATCAAGACATGTTCAAACTGATCTTAGATGATATATATGCCAATACATGTTAATTATATGATCTAACCAAGCCTTGAAGTCACATGACTTACAATATAAGGCAAATTGCTCGGTTTAGTATCCTATTGCAGGTTTTGGTTCATATCTTGGGCAAATGAACTCCAAATTGAGTGATTCAAAAGCCCACATGATCCTTATTCAATTTAGAATCTAATTGGCTGAGGAAAAGCATGCTTGACACGGATAAAAACTGACTTGACACGGTGGTGAAGTTTATTGATCTTTATAAGGGCTATCTTGGTAATTTCACCATTTGGACTTCTCATTCTTATTTGGTCTTCTTCCAACGGACATATATGATCATATGACACATTTATAAGTCATGTCACATCATGGCAAAAATGAATCTGGAGCAGCACCATGTCTAGGTTCATCCTAGGACAAAATTCCTATTTTTGTGCTAAGGGGTATTCTGGTCTCTTCACTTGCCAATGGGTCTTCCAACGTGTTATATATTGTTTATATGATGTTTATATGTGTTTATGTCACATATGGTACGTGCCCTATATTTATGGAAATGGGCAGCATGGTATCTCAATTGGAATTCTTATATTATGGTGATCACATCTATGGTTTTCTTGGAATTCTTGGCATTCTTCATATGGTATTCTATGCTACATGTTGAAGACATAAATGACTATATATTATATGTGTGCACACGGATACACATGGATATTGGCGCACAAACATTCAGATTTTGAACAAGTCAAAGCAAGTTAAAAGAAATCCTATTTTGGTGCTGATTTCAAATGGCTATTCTTGCTTATATTTCAACGGCTATCTTGGTTCAAAATGGAGCAAAATTTCGTATGCTATATGGTCAAAATTCAGATTATGATGAGTGACAAAAACAAGTCCTACAATGTAGCAAATTTGAAGCAAAAGTCTCTCAACCAAAGCCATGCAAACGGCTATATGATTGAAGACCAAGTCAAGCTGAATTCTCTCTATCTTTTAGCTACATTCAAACGGCTATATTGGAGACCAATTCAAACTCAAAGGCTAGCTGATTTCTCTCTATCTTTCACCTCATTCCAACGGCCATTTAGTGTTCAAAATGAGGAGATAAAATTGTTCAAAATACATGCCAATTCAGCTGCACACATGGCAAGTTATTTACACATGGAAATTGCTGATTGGAGCTGCCTCTTAAACGTTCAAATGGAGTTATTTTCCACCTCATCTCCAACGTCTATAATGGATAAAATGAAGGATAAAAGTTCAGATTGGAAGACCATTTCAAAGCATCAAAAGATCAACTTTATCTTGAAAGTCAAATGCTGAATTTGAATAGCTAGAAAGGTGCTGAAATCTCTCAATCTTCTCAACCATTCCAACGTTTCTTTGAGGAGCCTTTAGGCTGTCCTCTTGGCTATAAATAGCTCCAAAGGTGAAGAGTAAATGCATCCAACGAAAACAAAAGAAAGCAAGCAAGACAATTAGCTCTTTGTCTCCATTCTTCTCTTCTCTTCTTCTATATTGAAGAACACACTTGCAGCAAGCTTTATGATTGTATAGTTCTTCATTTCTTGTCATTTCAACACCTTTTAAACGACATATTGTAAGGGAGAAGCTGGTGTATAAAGCTTACTCCTTAGAGGTGAGCAAAAGGTGCAAAGGTGCAAAGGTGAAACAAACTAGTGCTGATTTTCAGTTTTGGTGCAGCCTCTTGAAGAAGTTGGTGAAAAGCTTCTTCCTTTGGCTTTGTAAGGTGACTTTGGTGTTTGGTGTTTAGTGAAATCCAAGAGAAGGTGTCTCTTGGGACTGGAGTAGGTCACATTGACCGAACCAGGATAATTCCTTGTGTTCTTTACTTATTTCCTGCACTTACTGTTTTCTGCCTGAGAATTACACTAACTTGGCACGCATAATTGAACAAGCAAACAGTCTTAGAATTGCATGAATTTTGGATATATTATACTTCAATGTGTTAGCTTTCATTAGCCGCAAGAATCACTAAATTCTAAGGAGTTTAGCCTATTCAAATCGTCTTCACAAAATTGTTGCTACATTCTGTGAACAATTCTGACCAGTGTGCAAAACTTGTTCAATTTGAATAGGTTATCCTGCGAATCTTGAAGTGAGCCTTATATCAAATTAAACTAGACATCATAAGGTTTAATTTGACATAAGATTCATCAAAATAGCACGGGTAGATTTTGAGATATCATCGTTTGAAGTTAAGCTAACATTCTGCCTGGAACTGCCAGAATTGCACACTTTACTTTTCTTGCTTATTTGAACGTGCTAACTTGCTTGGAATTGACTGAAATTTTTATGACATACTATAAACATTCTAAACTTGATCTCTGCCAAGTTTGAGAGCTTGCACAGGTGTATAAGTGGTTCAACCAAAGCACTCAAAACAGTGAACTGTTTCTGGAAATTCCAGAATCTGAGGCTAAAGAGGCAAAGGGGTCTTCAAACAAGTTTTTGAAGGTAATTGTAGTGTAATTTCCGCTAACCCACTATTCACCCCCCCCCTCTAGTGGTGCTATACAGGTCCAACATGGAGAACACATTCACATCCTTTCATGGTTTTTTCAAATTCATTGCATCTCGTTTGCACATCTCTTGACTTATCATCGTATCTATGCAAATCAGTTTCTATAGATACAACTTTTTCAAACATAGCTCTAAGTGATGCAAATTGTTCATTTACCATGTGATTAGTGACATTCTCATTTCGGCCAGCAAAGAACCTTAACATTAAGGTTTCCTCATTTTCAAAACAACAGACATCATTCTTTCTAATTCATCAAACATTTCTTCATCGTACTGAGATGCACTCATGTCCTCTTGGGAATGAGTTTGACACCTTTGTGCTCTACTATGTCATTGGTCTATCCACAAGCCATTTATCTAACCAAAGTGTGTCATTCGTGAACTGAGTTCTGTTATATCTCTTTTTAGGCAAAGAACACTTCATAGTGTTCCAATGGTCTCATAAGTATTCATGATAGATGACAATTAAAGAAATCCAACGAGAAAGTTAACAAGATATTCACTTCTACTTTAAGTTGAAAATTGATCAAACAACAATTTTGGACTTTTTAAGATTCAAGAATGACAAAAATCAATTGATGTTTAAGCTGATTGCAAGAAAACTAAGGGTTTGTACAAAACAGTTCCTTAACTTACTTTAACCTTCATGCAATCTCAATTGTAATAAAGTGAAAGCTAAGTAGACATACACAAGCGCTCAGTAAGTATTTGTTCTTGAAACTTTTTCAACAAAGGTCCACATTTTGGGTGATGGTACTTTCTGTTTTCTTTTTGCACAATTTTTGTTTCTAAATTCCCTTTTTTTGTGAATTTGGAACTTTTCTAATATAAGTGATGCATACACGTGCAAGACGTTATAGGTGTGTTTAGTTAGATTGCACTTCATGCATTGCATTTTGTGTGTTTTAGCTAGTTGCAAGTTATTGCTTTTCATACACTTCTAGCTTGATCATTGTTGTCTTTTGTTGGCTTTGTAGGGTTCATTTTGGTGTCCAAAAGGGCATACATGGCATGGGAAGATGGCTTAAAGAGTTTTAGACCAAGTATGCTAAAAAGAGCTGAAAATTGCTTGAACTTTTTGGACGTATAATTCAGTCATGCAAACTCCAAATTGGGTCATTCGAAAGCCAAAAGTCATGTTCACGACGTGAACTAAGTTTCTCAAGAAATATTCATCTTCAAATTCGACTTGCATTCGAGTGAAAAAGGCCAATTAACCGAGGGCGCCATTTCTGGCTAAAATCTAGCCACCTGAAAATTGTTTGAACTTTTTGGGCATGTAACTCAGTCATGAAAACTCCAAATCAGGTCATTCAAAATCCAAAAGTCAAGTTCTTGACGTGAACTAAATTTCTTGAGGACATTTCTGTTGTGATATATTATGTTTGAGTGATTGCAAAATGTATATGTGTGCATATGTGTAATTGTTGTAATTGTTGTGCAAAATGTATATGTGTGCATATGTGTAATTGTTGTGATTAGAAAATGCATATGTGATATGTATATGTGTAACGTTTACATATGAAATTGATTGTGCAAGACATGAACTTATGAGCTAAATGTGAAATTGATTGATTGAATCAAGATTGAACAAGTTTGATTAAGATCATGAGATTGAACTTGGCCAATTCAATCACATATCTTAATCAAGACATGTTCAAACTGATCTTGTATGATATATATGTCAATACATGTTTATTATATGAACTAACCAAGCCTTGAAGTCACATGACTTACAATATAAGGCAAATTGTTCGGTTTAGTATCCTATTGCAGGTTTTGATTCATATCTTGAGCAAATGAACTCCAAATTGAGTCATTCAAAAGCCCACTTGATCCTTATTCAATTTAGAATCTAATTGGCTGAGGAAGAGCATGCTTGGCACGGGTTAAAACTGAATTGACCCGGTGGGAAGCTTATTGACCTATATAAGGGCTATTTTGGTAATTTCATCATTTGGACTTCTCATTCTTATTTGGTCTTCTTCCAACTGACTTATATGATCATTTGACACATTTATAAGTCATGTCACACCATGGCAAAAATGAATCTGGAGCAGCACTATGTCCAGGTTCATCCTAGGACAACATTCCTATTTTTGTGCTGAGGGGTATTCTGGTCTTTTCACTTGCCAATTGATCTTCCAACATGTTATATATTGATTATATGATGATTATATGTGTTTATGTCACATATGGTACGTGCCCTATTTTTATGGAAACGGGCAGCATGCTATCTATTGGAATTCTTATATTATGGTTATCTCAAATATGGTTTTCTTGGAATTCTTGGTATTCTTCATATGGATTTCTATGCTACATGTTGAAGACTATATATTATATGGTTATATACGGATTTGGGCGCATATGTTATGTTCAAATATTCAGATTTGAACAAGTCAAGGAAAGTTGTATTAAATCCTATTTTGGTGCTGATTATTCTTGTATATTCTTGTGATGATTGCAAACGGCTATTTTTGGTCATAAGATGGAGCTACATTTCGTATGGTATATGATGAAAATTCAGATTGTGATATGTGTTCAAAAGTTGACTATGCAAACGGCATTTTGAATTCAAAAGGTGAAGACCAAGTCAAATTAAAAGGTTAGCTGAATTTTCTGATTACAAACGGTCATTCCAACGTTTATTATTCAAAGTTGGAGCAAAACTCTCAACCAAGAACAAAAGGCAACGGCTACATTGAAGACTAGTTCAAAGTTGGAGACTTATTCAAAAGATGTGGCTGATTTCTATCTATATTTGAGTTATCTTCTAATGCCTATCTTCAAGGGTTTCCAAACGTTCACTTATTATTCAAATGGAGCCTTTCCAACGTCATTTTATCATTCAAATGAGGAGCAAAAATCTGATCAAAAACGTATGTCAAATCAGCTACACACATGGCAAGATATTTACACATGTACATTGCTTATTGGAGCTGATTTTCCAACGTTCAAATGGAGCTATTTCCACCTCATCTCCAACGTTCACAATGAGATAAATATTCAAGGTGGAAGACCATTTCAAAGTAGCAAAAATTCAGATTTGTTTTGAAAGTCAAATGGCTAGCTAAAAAGGTGCTAAGTTTTATCCATTTCTCATCCATTGCCAACGTCTATATTGAGGAGCTTTATGCTGATCTTTTGGCTATAAATAGCTCCAAAGGGTGAAGAGAAGAGCACACCAACGAAAGCAAAGAAAGCAAAGAAAGACATTAGCTCTTTGTCTCCATTCTTCTCTTCTTCTCTTCTCTATTGAAGAACACGTTTGTAAAGGCTTTATGATTGTATAGTTCTTCAATTCTTGTCATTTTCAACACCTTTATACGACATATTTGTGAAGGAGAAGCTGGTGTATAAAGCTTACTCCTTAGAGGTGAGCAAAAGGTGCAAAGGTGCAAAGGTGACGTTTTGGTGCAGCCACTTGAAGAAGTTGGTGAAAAGCTTCTTCCTTTGGCTTTGTAAGGTGACTTTGGTGTTTGGTGTTTAGTGAAATCCAAGAGAAGGTGTCTCTTGGGACTGGAGTAGGTCACATTGACCGAACCAGGATAATTCCTTGTGTTCTTTACTTATTTCCTGCACTTACTGTTTTCTGGCTGAAAGTTACACTAACTTGGCACGCATAATTGATCAAGCAAACAGTCTTAGAATTGCATGAATTTTGGATATGTTATACTTCAATGTGTTAGCTTTCAGTAGCCGCAAGAATCACTGAATTCTGAGGAGTTTAGCTCAGTCAAATCGTCTTCACAAAATTGTTGCTACATTCTGTGAACAGTTCTGACCAGTGTGCAAACTTGTGCAATTTGAATAAGCTATCCTTCGAATCTTGGAGTGAGCCTTATATCAAATTAAACTAGACATCTTGAGGTTTAATTTGACATAAGATTCATCAAAATAGCACGGGTAGATTTTGAGATATTGTGATTTGAAGTTAAGCAAACATTCTGCCTGAAACTGCCAGAATTGCACACTTTACTTTTCTTGCATATTTGAACGTGCTAACTTGCTTAGAACTGGCTGAATTTTTTATGACATACTATAAACATACTAAACTTGATCTCTGCCAAGTTTGAGAGCTTACACAGGTGTATAAGTGGTTCAACCGAAGCACTCAAAACGGTGAACTGTTTCTGGAAATTTCAGAATCTGAGACTAAAGAGGCAAAGGGGTCTTCAAACAAGTTTTTGAAGGTAATTATAGTGTAATTTCCGCTAATCCACTATTCACCCCCCCCTCTAGTGGTGCTATACAGGTCCAACAATTGGTATCAGAGCCTGGTTGAGCACCATATTCAGATTTGAGCTGAAAACAGTCTACACTCCAAGTTGCAAAGTTGCTGGAAATTTTCTGGTTGTCTTATATTCTTCATATTTGGTATCTACAACAAGGTGACACTTTCTTTCCTTCTTATAAGTGTTTTAAACGTTTTCTCACACACTAAGAAGCATGTCTAAGTCACACATGAAAATAGAATTAGAAGGCATGTCCACACAAAGACCACCTCTTTTTGATGGAGAAAACTTTAGTCATTGGAAACTTAGGATGAAATTGTTCTTAATGGCTATTGATATAGACTTATGGTCTATCATTGAAGATGGACCTTATGTGCCTACTAAGCATGTTATAATTGATGGCTTATCACAAGAAGTTGAGAAATATAGAAAAGATTGGAGTGATGAAGATAAAAAGAAAATGAGTCTTAATGCTAAAGCAATGCAATTATTGTTGAATGGTTTAAGTAGGAGTGAATCTGCCTATGTCTCTTCATGTTTAAGTGCAAAGGATATGTGGAAATGTCTTGAAATGAAGCATGAAGGAACTAATCAAGTAAAGGAATCAAAGATTAACATGTTAATGACTACACTTGAATCATTTCATTTACTGCCTAATGAATCAATTGTTGAAATGGATTTAAGGCTTACAAACTTATACAACTCACTTGAATCACTTGGTAAAACGTTTTTGATGAAAGAAAAAGTGCAAAAAGTTTTGAGAAGTTTGCCAAGTGAATGGGATGCCAAAGTTAGTGCCATTGAAGAAAGCAAAGATCTTTCTCAAATAAAACTTGATGAATTGATAGGCTCCTTAAAAGTTTATGAAAACAAGTTGAATATAAGAAAGGCTGAAACTAGTAACAAGTCTAAATCACTTGCATTTGTAACAAATGAACCCGAATCATCTAATCAAGCCGAGTATGAAAGTGATGATGAAAGTGATGAAGAAGACATAATGTTATTAGCTAGGCGTTTAAGGAAGTTGTTCAAGAAAAGACCAACTAAAAGACAAGCAAAATCAGCCGCCCCTATCAATGTGAAAACTAACAAACAGGATGGTAAATGGTATGATAAAGAACTTAAGTGTTATGAATGTGGCAAACAAGGACACATCTCATATGATTGTCCAAACAAGAACAAAAACCGTGACATGGATGAAAGGACAAGGACAAAAACTAGAGTAGAACCTATGCAAAGGAGGAAGAAAGCTCTCAAGGTAAGTTCAAGCACTTGGGATGACACATCTTCATCCGAATCTGAGGAGGAACCTGAAGTTGCACAAACATGTTTGGCTTCAAAGTCTACAAATGAGGTAATATTCGATTCTGACTCTGAATGTGATTTTACTCAAGATGAATTGTTGGATGAATTAGAAAAGTTGCATAATAGATATAAGAAGCTATCCAAGGAGAAGAAAAGAATAGTTGAGGAGAAGAACAAGTTGGAGACGTCTAACTTGAATCTAACTTCTCAACTAGAAGTTCTTCAACTTGAATCATCTAACACTATTAGTTCAATGCAAAATCAGATTAAGGAACTTAAGAACAAACATGAAAATGTGAAATGTGTGCAATGTGTTGATTTCAACGTTTTAAAGTCTAAATTGCATGAAATACAAACTGAATTTGAATCATTGAAAGCATGCAACCTAGACTTGAACAAATCTCTAGAACAATTTAAGAATGGTTCCAACATGTTAGACACTCTTATTGCATCTCAAAAGCATGGAAATGACAAACAAGGTCTTGGATATGTTAAAGAAGCTGAATACACACCTAAGGAAACAACATTTGTATCATCTTCAACCAACATGAAATATAGGCCAAATGCATCTAGAAATGAATCTATTCTGCCCACACCTCCTTCATCACAAAGATTGCAAAATGCATCAACATATAGGAAGGTAAATGCACCTAGAAACCATGCTTACATGTATACAAGAATGCCTAAACAAAGTAGTATGCAATATGCTCAAGTTATGCCTTATATGCAACAACATGCTTATGTGAAGAACATGACATACTCTCGGCCTAAATCAGTTTATAACACACGGCCTAGACACACACAACATCTTGCTTATACCCGGCCTAAATTCAATGCTTACTCACGGCCAAGATATAACTCATATACATGGCAACATTCAAATGCATATAGAACTTACAATGCTTATCCAACTAGACATAAACGTGCAGCCCCTTTTCCATCATATTCTATGTATCAAAATCCACTATTTGTTCATTATATGCAACATGATTTTAACATTTCAAAACCAAGAAAGGTTGTTCAAGTTTGGGTACCTAAAGGTACACTAACATGAACTTAACTTGTCTAACCTTAAAAGGACCCAAAATCAAAGGGTACCTAAGTTGTTATTTACATTTGTAGGTACATAACATCAAAGAAAGACAAGTTGCTGGTTATAACAACAAAGAAGATGAAAAGAACAAAACCAATTGGATAGTTGATAGTGGTTGCTCTAGACATATGACGGGCAACAAAAATTTGTTTAGCAAACTTAAAAACGTTGCAAAAGGTGGCAAAGTTACCTTTGGAGACAACAACCAAGGCCAAATAATTGGCAAAGGCAAGGTTGGTGATCCAAACAAGTTTGAGATCAAAAACGTCCTACTTGTAAGTAACTTAACCTTTGAGCTTTTAAGTGTTTCTCAACTATGTGACAACAACTTGAATGTTCTCTTCTCCTCCACTTCTTGTAAGATAATGGATAAAAATAATCAAGTTGTGTTAAAAGGAAAACGTGAAGGAAACATATATGTGCTTAACATGGATGATATGCTAAGTAGTAACACAAAATGTCTTGTTTCACATGAATCTGATCCCAATCTTTGGCATAGACGTTTAGGACACATAGGTATATCAACCTTAGAAAAACTACACGCTAAAAGTCTTGTTAAAGGATTGCCTAAACTTAACTTGAATGATTTTCAACTATGTGAATCTTGTATCAAAGGCAAACATGTTAGAGAATCTCTTAAGCCTAAAACCGAGGTCACAACATCAAGAATACTAGAACTCTTGCATATAGACTTATTTGGTCCATGTAGAACAAGAAGCTTAGGTGGAAGTTATTATGTATGTGTAATAGTTGATGATTTCTCAAGATATACTTGGACATTGTTTCTTGCTTCAAAAGATGAAAGTGCATCATCTATATCTAATCTAATTAGACAACTTGAAAATGAACATGAATCACATGTCATTAAGATAAGGAGTGATAGAGGTGGTGAGTTTAAAAATAGTGAATTAATCAAATTCTGTAATGAAAAGGGTATAAAACATGAATTCTCCCCACCAAGAACTCCTCAACTTAATGGTGTAGTTGAAAGAAAGAATAGGACTATTCAAGAAGTAGCAAGAACAATGATGGTAGAAAACAAAGTACCTAAATTCTTATGGGCTGAAGCAGTAAACACATCAAGTTATATGATCAACAGACTATCAATAAGAAAGAAATTGAACAAAACACCATTTGAAATCTTAAATGGACGACTCCCAAAAGTAAACTATTTAAGAGTCTTTGGTTGTAAATGCTTTGTATTGAACACAAAAGATAACTTAGATAAGTTTGATCCTAAGTCTGATGAACATATATTTGTGGGATATTCAATGAACTCTAAAGCATATAGATGTTATAATGCACAAACAAGAAAGATAGTTGAATCTATACATGTGAAGTTCAATGAAAATGCATATCTCCAAACAAGTAATCAACATGAAATCTATGTACCAAATGATCAAATACTTCATGATGAAGATGAACTTATCCTACCACCTACAAATGAACAAGTTGAAACACCAAATCAAACTCTTGAAATGCATGAAGTTCAAACTCCCCCTACACAAGAACATAATGAAGAAAATGTGCCTAACCAACCTATTGAACATCATGAACCTATTGAAGATGCACAACCAAGTAATTGGTGGCAAATAAGAGATAAACAAAAGCATCCTCAAGAACTTATCATAGGAGATGTAAATCAAGGGGTTAGAACACGTAGGCAAATAGATCCTAATGAATATGATCAATGGCATGCACTTATATCCCAAATTGAACCTAAGAATGTGAATGATGCCTTAAACGATGCATATTGGATAGATGCAATGCATGAAGAGTTAAACCAATTTGAAAGAAACAATGTGTGGGATTTAGTACCTAAACCCGAGGATAAATCAATCATTGGAACTAAATGGGTGTTTAGGAACAAAATGAATGAACAAGGGGTTGTAGTAAGAAATAAAGCAAGACTTGTAGCTCAAGGATATAATCAAGAAGAGGGTATTGATTACGATGAAACATTTGCCCCCGTAGCAAGATTAGAATCCATACGCCTCTTATTAGCTTTTGCATGTTATAATAACATCAAATTATTCCAAATGGATGTTAAGAGTGCATTCTTAAATGGCTATATCCAAGAAGAAGTTTTTGTTAAACAACCACCAGGCTTTGAAGATCCAAAGAACCCTAATCATGTATATAAACTTAAGAAAGCCTTATATGGTTTGAAACAAGCCCCCCGTGCATGGTATGAAAGATTTGCCAACTTTTTACTAAGTAACAACTTTCAAAGAGGAACCATAGATAGTACCTTATTCTTGAAAAAGAAAGACAAAGATTTGCTTGTAATACAAATATATGTAGATGACATAATCTTTGGTTCAACTAATTCTAACTTAGTAAAAGACTTTGAAGATTGTATGAAGTCTGAGTTTGAAATGTCTATGGTTGGTGAATTAAACTATTTCTTAGGCTTGCAAATAAAACAAACATCAAATGGTATACATATCAATCAAGCCAAGTACATAAGAGATATGATAAAGAAATTCAACTTTGAAAACTTGAAACCATCACCAACACCAATGTGTACTTCAACAAAATTAGACAAAGATGAAAATGGTGTTGCATTTGATGAAAAACTATATAGGTCTATGATTGGTTCATTGCTATATCTAACTGCTAGTAGACCTGATATTATGTTTGCAGTATGTATGTGTGCAAGATTTCAAAGTATGCCTAAGTTGTCACACTTTAAAGCTGTAAAAAGAATATTTAGATATCTTCAACATACACCAACATTAGGCTTATGGTATGATAGACAATCTAGTCTAAGTCTACATGCATATTCAGATGCAGATTATGGTGGATGTAGAGTAGATAGAAAGAGCACTAGTGGAACATGTCAATTCCTAGGAAACTCACTAATATCTTGGTTTTCAAAGAAACAATCTAGTGTTGCACTTTCTACTACTGAAGCAGAATATATGGCTTTAAGTCTATGTTGTACTCAACTATTATGGATTAAACAACAACTTTCAGACTTTGAAATACAAGTAAATAATATCCCCATCTATTGTGATAGTACAAGTGCTATAAATTTGTCTAAAAACCCTGTACTACACTCTAAGGCAAAGCATATAGAAGTACGTTATCATTTTCTCCGTGATCATGTTAATCTTGGACATATACACATTGAACATGTTAGAACTGATCAACAAGTAGCTGATATATTCACTAAACCCCTTAATCAAGCTATCTTTGAGACTTTACGTACAAGACTTGGATTAATTGCTTACAACTGACTACTACACCATTCAGTCTTTTGCATAATTTACAAAATTAAGGGGGAGAAATAAATGTGTATATATATCATGTTAAGGGGGAGATAACACATTAAGGGGGAGCAGTATAACACATTAAGGGGGAGCAGCTTACACTTGATTTAGATGCTTACTTGATTACACAGATTACACTTGATTTAGATTGCACACTTGATTTAAATGCTTAATATACACATATGTGGGGTAATTTTGCAAATCATCAAAAGGGGGAGATTGTTGTGATATATTATGTTTGAGTGATTGCAAAATGTATATGTGTGCATATGTGTAATTGTTGTAATTGTTGTGCAAAATGTATATGTGTGCATATGTGTAATTGTTGTGATTAGAAAATGCATATGTGATATGTATATGTGTAACGTTTACATATGAAATTGATTGTGCAAGACATGAACTTATGAGCTAAATGTGAAATTGATTGATTGAATCAAGATTGAACAAGTTTGATTAAGATCATGAGATTGAACTTGGCCAATTCAATCACATATCTTAATCAAGACATGTTCAAACTGATCTTGTATGATATATATGTCAATACATGTTTATTATATGAACTAACCAAGCCTTGAAGTCACATGACTTACAATATAAGGCAAATTGTTCGGTTTAGTATCCTATTGCAGGTTTTGATTCATATCTTGAGCAAATGAACTCCAAATTGAGTCATTCAAAAGCCCACTTGATCCTTATTCAATTTAGAATCTAATTGGCTGAGGAAGAGCATGCTTGGCACGGGTTAAAACTGAATTGACCCGGTGGGAAGCTTATTGACCTATATAAGGGCTATTTTGGTAATTTCATCATTTGGACTTCTCATTCTTATTTGGTCTTCTTCCAACTGACTTATATGATCATTTGACACATTTATAAGTCATGTCACACCATGGCAAAAATGAATCTGGAGCAGCACTATGTCCAGGTTCATCCTAGGACAACATTCCTATTTTTGTGCTGAGGGGTATTCTGGTCTTTTCACTTGCCAATTGATCTTCCAACATGTTATATATTGATTATATGATGATTATATGTGTTTATGTCACATATGGTACGTGCCCTATTTTTATGGAAACGGGCAGCATGCTATCTATTGGAATTCTTATATTATGGTTATCTCAAATATGGTTTTCTTGGAATTCTTGGTATTCTTCATATGGATTTCTATGCTACATGTTGAAGACTATATATTATATGGTTATATACGGATTTGGGCGCATATGTTATGTTCAAATATTCAGATTTGAACAAGTCAAGGAAAGTTGTATTAAATCCTATTTTGGTGCTGATTATTCTTGTATATTCTTGTGATGATTGCAAACGGCTATTTTTGGTCATAAGATGGAGCTACATTTCGTATGGTATATGATGAAAATTCAGATTGTGATATGTGTTCAAAAGTTGACTATGCAAACGGCATTTTGAATTCAAAAGGTGAAGACCAAGTCAAATTAAAAGGTTAGCTGAATTTTCTGATTACAAACGGTCATTCCAACGTTTATTATTCAAAGTTGGAGCAAAACTCTCAACCAAGAACAAAAGGCAACGGCTACATTGAAGACTAGTTCAAAGTTGGAGACTTATTCAAAAGATGTGGCTGATTTCTATCTATATTTGAGTTATCTTCTAATGCCTATCTTCAAGGGTTTCCAAACGTTCACTTATTATTCAAATGGAGCCTTTCCAACGTCATTTTATCATTCAAATGAGGAGCAAAAATCTGATCAAAAACGTATGTCAAATCAGCTACACACATGGCAAGATATTTACACATGTACATTGCTTATTGGAGCTGATTTTCCAACGTTCAAATGGAGCTATTTCCACCTCATCTCCAACGTTCACAATGAGATAAATATTCAAGGTGGAAGACCATTTCAAAGTAGCAAAAATTCAGATTTGTTTTGAAAGTCAAATGGCTAGCTAAAAAGGTGCTAAGTTTTATCCATTTCTCATCCATTGCCAACGTCTATATTGAGGAGCTTTATGCTGATCTTTTGGCTATAAATAGCTCCAAAGGGTGAAGAGAAGAGCACACCAACGAAAGCAAAGAAAGCAAAGAAAGACATTAGCTCTTTGTCTCCATTCTTCTCTTCTTCTCTTCTCTATTGAAGAACACGTTTGTAAAGGCTTTATGATTGTATAGTTCTTCAATTCTTGTCATTTTCAACACCTTTATACGACATATTTGTGAAGGAGAAGCTGGTGTATAAAGCTTACTCCTTAGAGGTGAGCAAAAGGTGCAAAGGTGCAAAGGTGACGTTTTGGTGCAGCCACTTGAAGAAGTTGGTGAAAAGCTTCTTCCTTTGGCTTTGTAAGGTGACTTTGGTGTTTGGTGTTTAGTGAAATCCAAGAGAAGGTGTCTCTTGGGACTGGAGTAGGTCACATTGACCGAACCAGGATAATTCCTTGTGTTCTTTACTTATTTCCTGCACTTACTGTTTTCTGGCTGAAAGTTACACTAACTTGGCACGCATAATTGATCAAGCAAACAGTCTTAGAATTGCATGAATTTTGGATATGTTATACTTCAATGTGTTAGCTTTCAGTAGCCGCAAGAATCACTGAATTCTGAGGAGTTTAGCTCAGTCAAATCGTCTTCACAAAATTGTTGCTACATTCTGTGAACAGTTCTGACCAGTGTGCAAACTTGTGCAATTTGAATAAGCTATCCTTCGAATCTTGGAGTGAGCCTTATATCAAATTAAACTAGACATCTTGAGGTTTAATTTGACATAAGATTCATCAAAATAGCACGGGTAGATTTTGAGATATTGTGATTTGAAGTTAAGCAAACATTCTGCCTGAAACTGCCAGAATTGCACACTTTACTTTTCTTGCATATTTGAACGTGCTAACTTGCTTAGAACTGGCTGAATTTTTTATGACATACTATAAACATACTAAACTTGATCTCTGCCAAGTTTGAGAGCTTACACAGGTGTATAAGTGGTTCAACCGAAGCACTCAAAACGGTGAACTGTTTCTGGAAATTTCAGAATCTGAGACTAAAGAGGCAAAGGGGTCTTCAAACAAGTTTTTGAAGGTAATTATAGTGTAATTTCCGCTAATCCACTATTCACCCCCCCCTCTAGTGGTGCTATACAGGTCCAACAATTTCTTGGAATTTGACTTGAATCACGGTAAATAAACCAATCAACTGATGGTGCCATTTTTGCCTAAAATCCAGCCTTTTTGTGTAACTCTTGGAACTTGAATTCTTTAACCTCCCTTAAAGTTTCAAATGTTTTAGTCAGGTCATGAGACCAGAATTGATGTTTTTTATTGCACCCTTTGACTTGGATAGGTGTAAGAATCAGGTTTAGTGATGAGGATCAAGGGTCCCATCAAGAGGTCAAGGTCCTATGACAAGAAGGAGGGCAAGAGAACTTTGTCATCAAGTTGGAACCTTCTTGTATAAGCATGTTCAAGATGAACCTAAGGTTCCACGGGTTCACCTCATTGAACCCACACTTTGACCGTTTTATGAGTAGGGCGTGTGCTTTCTTTATTTTTGAATTTTATCTTGTTTCTTGTGATCTTTGTTTTATGTGTTTTCTTTGCAGGCAAATTAGGTACATGGAAAATCCAAATAAAATGGAGGCCCAAAAAGAGCATTATAGGCGTGTGTTACAAAAGAATGAGACAAAAGGAATGTTGCCTTAAAAGGAATGTTTGTCTCCAAAAAGACAAATTCAAATGTGTCCTAGATTGAATTCCTTGTCCAAATTGAAATCAAAATCATCTCCAAGGATCACAAAGGGCCCGGCCACTTTGAATGCAAGGATGAAGTCCTACTTGAATTTGAACTTGAAGATAAACTTGAATTTAAATTCAACCATAATTTGAATTCAAGTTTCAAACAATTGGAGAATTAAATTTCAAGAAGATTTCAGCCTAATTTTCCAGCCTTGGACACGCCATCTTGAAGGATAAAATAAAGATAAATGCCAATTCAAATTGAATCCAAGTTTAATTCAAATTCAACTCAATTTTGAATTCAAACGCCAACCATCTTTTGAATTCAACTCCAGCCATATATTATCATCATCAAATCAGATTTCAAGACACTTCTTGGACATGTTAAACACGGCTGGAAGGAGTGAGGAAGGATATCCAACAATCAAATTCAAAGTGCACTCAAATTCAAACTTAACTTGAATTCAAACTTCACCAAACTTTTGAATTCAAGTTCAAACACCTTCTACTCGTCAAATCAGCTCCTCCAAGGCATCATGTGGACCTCTTACATGGCTGGATACATAAGGATAACATCTTGCAAGATTTTCAGATTTTAGCTAGAATTTGTTTTAGTTTTGAATTCAAACAATTTTCAAACATTGTTAGCTAGCTTTATTTTGAATTAATTCTAGACATTTTTAAGGCAGATAGGACGTCAATCTCATCCTATAAATAGAGCCTTTTGGGCAAGTAGGAAGGCAACTTTTGATGAATAACAATTCTTGATATTTTCTTCACTTTGTGTGAGACTTTGTTTTTCCTGGTTTTGCATTAAAAACCTATGTTAAGATCCTTCAAAGTCGAGCATTTTGAAGTTGTTGCCATTGCTAAAAGGTGCCGTCCAGGAGGGCCGTATTGGTTTGCATGATTAACGACCATCTTGAAGTGTTGGTCTTGCTCATTTGATCCACACGTTTTTATCACTAAGGAAGCAAGGGGAAGTCTTCTTCTTTGTGCCTAACCCTTTGTGAAGGACGTTTGGAAGGTGGAATTGTTGGAGCTCACGCCTTGCACGCATCAAATTGGTATCAGAGCCAGGTTACTCTAATCGACCATCTATCATTTCCTTTTCGTTTGAGTCTAGTCTTTTCAAGTTCAGTTGTGTCCTTCTTCTACCCCTCATTCTACACGCCATTTGTCTTGCATTTCATACAAAAAAACGTCCAGTTATTTGAGTCTGCATTTTGTTGAGTCTTGTTCTTCATCATTCTAGCATCTTTGTTGATTCTTGTTCTAGTGTCACGTTTATCCAACTTGTGCATCAAACATCTGAAATTTCATCATTCAAACTTGAACAATTAGGGTTTGAGCATTTAGAGTACATTCAGCTCTCTTTTCATTACAACCATCAGCCTATAAAGCTACCTCGGCTTCAAATCATCTTGTTGCTACCGAAACTTTTAGTTGTTGATGATTGTATGCATCTTGTGATTCGCATTGTGATTGATTTCATGCTTTAAATCAAGTTAGTCCTACGTGTGTTTGTCTTCACGAACCATTTTCAACACCAACAAAACCCCAATTCTATTCCCAAACCCCACGGCCCAACCAGCACCCACCCCAATCCAACCCACCAACCAGGTTCCAAACTATCTTATTTACACTCTCAACAAAAAGCCCCAAACCAATTTTACCAAACAAAATCAGAATCAAAAGATCCCAACTCATTCAAAAAAACCCTACCCCTAGAATTTGAATCTTGTTCAATTCTCTCCTACAACCATCCACTATCCAAATTGACCACACAAATCGTCAATTACCAACCCAAATAGTCCATTTACCCCGCCCATTCAGTTCCCAAAACCCCATTCCGCAAATTCCCAAAACATTCAAAAACCCTAAATTGAAAAACCTAACCCTAATCCCAATTCTGCCCTACCCCAATTTCCCTCACTTTCCAAGGTTATTTTTGTTGCAATTCAAGGTTGCACACTACAGTTAAAGTCATTGCACTATTCTGCCCAAAAACGAAAGTTCTGAGTACAAAAGCGTGACATTCCAATTTTTTCCCTAGTCAAAAAAGGGACGAATCTGAACCTTGCTTACGTTGAAATAGCAAGGAAGGGAAGAAAAACAAAAGAACAAGAGAAAAGAATAAGGGCAAAACGTTGTGCATTACGTGGAAATCTTTTTTGGTGCAATTTGAAAAACCTTGGATACCGTATTTCATTTTTGCTA
>AP025064.1:28618277-28652912 GCA_036186865.1 Eustoma russellianum
CCGTATTTCATTTTTGCTACATACAACCGTCCTCCCACATAATATTCTCCTTATCCTGCTCTTCTTGAACTAATCACACACTTGGTTGCTCGATTATTGCATGACTTGAACTATTTTGTGGATAGTAAATGCATAGAATCAAATTTAAGTAAAGATTGCCCACGGCAACCCTTAGTTCATCTTTGGTTCAGCCTTATTCATAAATTTTGGTTGCTTATTTTCTTTGAATCTTAGTAGACAGTTCAAGTTTGTTTCCATTTTGCTTGATCCTACTTTGATACTAATTGGTGCAACTTGAAAGCAAAAGGGAGAAACAAGTGGAGACCGTTGTGATTTAGAGAAGCATTGGCAAAACACTTTCTTAATTGATCACTTTGAGCCTTCTTAACTTCAGGTTATCCAAGAAACAAAGTGGTAAGAGAGTGGAAAGAAGAGAAAGATGAGTGTCCATAGTTTGTTTTTACTAATCACTTAACGTTTGTTTCTCTTTGTGTTAGTTTGCTTCTTTCCTTTTGCTTTTTGTTTTCGTTTCAATTCCTTAGGTAAAATGGAGAGCAGCACTCATTCTGCTTCTAGCAAATCAAAGGAAGCCGAGACAGTGGACAACACGCAACAACAAATGCTGGAGATGTTAAAGAAGCTCATGCATGACAATGAGGTGTGATCAAACATCGATGTTGGACCTGTATAGCACCACTAGAGGGGGGGGTGAATAGTGGGTTAGCGGAAATTACACTACAATTACCTTCAAAAACTTGTTTGAAGACCCCTTTGCCTCTTTAGCCTCAGATTCTGGAATTTCCAGAAACAGTTCACTGTTTTGAGCGCTTTGGTTGAACCACTTATACACCTGTGCAAGCTCTCAAACTTGGCAGAGATCAAGTTTAGGATGTTTATAGTATGTCATAAAAAATTCAATCAATTCCAAGCAAGTTAGCACGTTCAAATAAGCAAGATAAGTAAAGTGTGCAATTCTGGCAGTTTCAGGCAGAATGTTAGCTTAACTTCAAACGATGATATCTCAAAATCTACCCGTGTTATTTTGATGAATCTTATGTCAAATTAAACCTTATGATGTCTAGTTTAATTTGATATAAGGCTCACTTCAAGATTCGCAGGATAACCTATTCAAATTGAACAAGTTTTGCACACTGGTCAGAATTGTTCACAGAATGTAGCAACAATTTTGTGAAGACGATTTGAATATGCTAAACTCCTTAGAATTTAGTGATTCTTGCGGCTAATGAAAGCTAACACATTGAAGTATAATATATCCAAAATTCATGCAATTCTAAGACTGTTTGCTTGTTCAATTATGCGTGCCAAGTTAGTGTAATTCTCAGGCAGAAAACAGTAAGTGCAGGAAATAAGTAAAGAACACAAGGAATTATCCTGGTTCGGTCAATGTGACCTACTCCAGTCCCAAGAGACACCTTCTCTTGGATTTCACTAAACACCAAACACCAAAGTCACCTTACAAAGTCAAAGGAAGAAGCTTTTCACCAACTTCTTCAAGAGACTTCACCAAAACAAACAGCAACTAGTTTGTTTCACCTTTGCACCTTTGCACCTTTTGCTCACCTCTAAGGAGTAAACTTTATACACCAGCTTCTCCCTTACAATATGTCGTTTAAAAGGTGTTGAAATGACAAGAAATGAAGAACTATACAATCATAAAGCTGTTGCAAACGAGTTCTTCAATAGAGAAGAATAGAAGAGAAGAATGGAAATAAAGAGCTAATTGTCTTGCTTGCTTTCTTGCTCTTTTTCGTTGGATGCATTTACTCTTCATCTTTGGAGCTATTTATAGCCAAGAGGACAGCCTAAAGGCTCCTCAAAGAGACGTTGGAATGGCTTGAGAAATGGAGAAAATTCAGCACTTTTCTAGCTTTCAAACTTAAGCTTATCTTTTGTTGCTTTGAATTGGTCTTCCAATCTGAATTTTTATCCTCCATCTTATCCCATTATAGACGTTGGAATGAGGTGGAAAATAACTCCATTTGAACGTTTAAGAGGCAGCTCCCAATCAGCAATTTCCATGTGTAAATAACTTGCCATGTGTGCAGCTGAATTGGCATGTATTTTGAACAACTTTGGCTCCTCATTTTGAACAATAAATGGACGTTGGAATGCCTAGAATCAAGGCATTGGAGAATAGTTCAAAGATAGATAGAAATCACCTTGACTTTGAATTTGAATTAGTCTTCAACTTTGAACATATAGCCGTTTGGTTTTGCTTTCTTGGTTGAGAGATTTTTGCTCCAACTTTGCTACATTGTAGGACTTGCTTTTTGTCACTCATCATAATCTGAATTTTGACCATATAGCATACGAAATGTTGCTCCATTTTTGAACCAAGATAGCCGTTGTAATATATGCAAGAATAGTCATTTGAAATCAGCACCAAAATAGGATTTATTTCAACTTGCCTTGACTTGTTCAAAAACTGAAGATTTGAACATGATTTGTGCCAATAGCCGTGTGCACACATATAACATATAGCCATTTATGTCTTCAACATGTAGCATAGAATACCATATGAAGAATGCCAAGAATTCCAAGAAAACCATAGATGTGATAACCATAACACAAGAATTCCAATTGAGATACCATGCTGCCCGTTTCCATAAATATAGGGCACGTACCATATGTGACATAAACACATATAAACATCATATAAACAATATATAACACGTTAGAAGATCCATTGGCAAGTGAAGAGACCAGAATACCCCTTAGCACAAAAATAGGAATTTTGTCCTAGGATGAACCTAGACATGGTGCTGCTCCAGATTCATTTTTGCCATGATGTGACATGACTTATAAATGTGTCATATGATCATATAAATCAGTTGGAAGAAGACCAAATAAGAATGAGAAGTCCAAAT
Organism: Eustoma russellianum; assembly: GCA_036186865.1. NCBI lineage: Eukaryota > Viridiplantae > Streptophyta > Magnoliopsida > Gentianales > Gentianaceae > Eustoma > Eustoma russellianum. The sequence continues at coordinate 28,621,166 of AP025064.1, forward strand.
GGTGAAATTACCAAGATAACCCTTATAAAGATCAATAAGCTTCACCACCGTGTCAAGTCAGTTTTTATCCGTGTCAAGCATGCTTTTCCTCAGCCAATTAGATTCTAAATTGAATAAGGATCATGTGGGCTTTTGAATGACTCAATTTGGAGTTCATTTGCTCAAGATATGAACCAAAACCTGCAATAGAATACTAAACCGAGCAATTTGCCTTATATTGTAAGTCATGTGACTTCAAGGCTTGGTTAGATCATATAATTAACATGTATTGGCATATATATCATCTAAGATCAGTTTGAACATATCTTGATTTAGACATGTGATTGAATTGGCCAAGTTCAATCTCATGATCTTAATCAAACTTGTTCAATCTTGATTCATTCAATCAATTTCACATTTAGCTCATAAATTCAATCTCATGCACACATATACTTTAAACGTTACACACACATACATGCTCACATATGCATTTTGCAATATATCACAACAATCTACATGCTCACATATGCATTTTGCAATATATCACAACAATCTACATGCTCACATATGCATTTTGCAATCATTCAAACATGATATATCACAACAATCTCCCCCTTTTGATGATTTGCAAAATTACCCCACATATGTGTATATTAAGCATCTAAATCAAGTATAAGCTTCTCTTTAAATCAAGTTAAGCTGCTCCCCCTTAATGTGTCAAGTTAAGCTGCTCCCCCTTAATGTGTTATCTCCCCCTTGACATGATATACATATATGTTGTTTTCTCTCTCCCCCTTAATTTTGTAAATTATGCAAAAGACTGAATTGATTTAGCAACACCCAGAAAGTAGTTAGTTGTAAGCAATTAATCCAAGTCTTGCACGTAAATTCTCAAAGATAGCTTGATTAAGGGGTTTAGTGAATATGTCAGCTACTTGTTGATCAGTTCTAACATGTTCAATGTGTATATGTCCAAGATTAACATGATCACGGAGAAAATGATAACGTACTTCTATATGCTTTGCCTTAGAGTGTAGTACAGGGTTTTTAGACAAATTTATAGCACTTGTACTATCACAATAGATGGGGATATTATTTACTTGTATTTCAAAGTCTGAAAGTTGTTGTTTAATCCATAATAGTTGAGTACAACATAGACTTAAAGCCATATATTCTGCTTCAGTAGTAGAAAGTGCAACACTAGATTGTTTCTTTGAAAACCAAGATATTAGTGAGTTTCCTAGGAATTGACATGTTCCACTAGTGCTCTTTCTATCTACTCTACATCCACCATAATCTGCATCTGAATATGCATGTAGACTTAGACTAGATTGTCTATCATACCATAAGCCTAATGTTGGTGTATGTTGAAGATATCTAAATATTCTTTTTACAGCTTTAAAGTGTGACAACTTAGGCATACTTTGAAATCTCGCACACATACATACTGCAAACATAATATCAGGTCTACTAGCAGTTAGATATAGCAATGAACCAATCATAGACCTATATAGTTTTTCATCAAATGCAACACCATTTTCATCTTTGTCTAATTTTGTTGAAGTACACATTGGTGTTGGAGATGGTTTCAAGTTTTCAAAGTTGAATTTCTTTATCATATCTCTTATGTATTTGGCTTGATTGATATGTATACCACTTGATGTTTGTTTTATTTGCAAGCCTAAGAAATAGTTTAATTCACCAACCATAGACATTTCAAACTCAGACTTCATACAATCTTCAAAGTCTTTTACTAAGTTAGGATTAGTTGAACCAAAGATTATGTCATCTACATATATTTGTATTACAAGCAAATCTTTGTCTTTCTTTTTCAAGAATAAGGTACTATCTATGGTTCCTCTTTGAAAGTTGTTACTTAGTAAAAAGTTGGCAAATCTTTCATACCATGCACGGGGGGCTTGTTTCAAACCATATAAGGCTTTCTTAAGTTTATATACATGATTAGGGTTCTTTGGATCTTCAAAGCCTGGTGGTTGTTTAACAAAAACTTCTTCTTGGATATAGCCATTTAAGAATGCACTCTTAACATCCATTTGGAATAATTTGATGTTATTATAACATGCAAAAGCTAATAAGAGGCGTATGGATTCTAATCTTGCTACGGGGGCAAATGTTTCATCGTAATCAATACCCTCTTCTTGATTATATCCTTGAGCTACAAGTCTTGCTTTATTTCTTACTACAACCCCTTGTTCATTCATTTTGTTCCTAAACACCCATTTAGTTCCAATGATTGATTTATCCTCGGGTTTAGGTACTAAATCCCACACATTGTTTCTTTCAAATTGGTTTAACTCTTCATGCATTGCATCTATCCAATATGCATCGTTTAAGGCATCATTCACATTCTTAGGTTCAATTTGGGATATAAGTGCATGCCATTGATCATATTCATTAGGATCTATTTGCCTACGTGTTCTAACCCCTTGATTTACATCTCCTATGATAAGTTCTTGAGGATGCTTTTGTTTATCTCTTATTTGCCACCAATTACTTGGTTGTGCATCTTCAATAGGTTCATGATGTTCAATAGGTTGGTTAGGCACATTTTCTTCATTATGTTCTTGTGTAGGGGGAGTTTGAACTTCATGCATTTCAAGAGTTTGATTTGGTGTTTCAATTTGATCATTTGTAGGTGGTAGGATAAGTTCATCTTCATCATGAAGTATTTGATCATTTGGTACATAGATTTCATGTTGATTACTTGTTTGGAGATATGCATTTTCATTGAACTTCACATGTATAGATTCAACTATCTTTCTTGTTTGTGTATTATAACATCTATATGCTTTAGAGTTCATTGAATATCCCACAAATATATGTTCATCAGACTTAGGATCAAACTTATCTAAGTTATCTTTTGTGTTCAATACAAAGCATTTACAACCAAAGACTTTTAGATAGTTTACTTTTGGGAGTCGTCCATTTAAGATTTCAAATGGTGTTTTGTTCAATTTCTTTCTTATTGATAGTCTGTTGATCATATAACTTGAAGTGTTTACTGCTTCAGCCCATAAGAATTTAGGTACTTTGTTTTCTACCATCATTGTTCTTGCTACTTCTTGAATAGTCCTATTCTTTCTTTCAACTACACCATTAAGTTGAGGAGTTCTTGGTGGGGAGAATTCATGTTTTATACCCTTTTCATTACAGAATTTGATTAATACACTATTTTTAAACTCACCACCTCTATCACTCCTTATCTTAATAACATGTGATTCATGTTCATTTTCAAGTTGTCTAATTAGATTAGCTATAGATGATGCACTTTCATCTTTTGAAGCAAGAAACAATGTCCAAGTATATCTTGAGAAATCATCAACTATTACACATACATAATAACTTCCACCTAAGCTTCTTGTTCTACATGGACCAAATAAGTCTATATGCAAGAGTTCTAGTATTCTTGATGTTGTGACCTCGGTTTTAGGCTTAAGGGATTCTCTAACATGTTTGCCTTTGATACAAGATTCACATAGTTGAAAATCATTCAAGTTAAGTTTAGGCAATCCTTTAACAAGACTTTTAGCGTGTAGTTTTTCTAAGGTTGATATACCAATGTGTCCTAAACGTCTATGCCAAAGATTGGGATCAGATTCATGTGAAACAAGACATTTTGTGTTACTACTTAGCATATCATCCATGTTAAGCACATATATGTTTCCTTCACGTTTTCCTTTTAACACAACTTGATTGTTTTTATCCATTATCTTACAAGAAGTGGAGGAGAAGAGAACATTCAAGTTGTTGTCACATAGTTGAGAAACACTTAAAAGCTCAAAGGTTAAGTTACTTACAAGTAGGACGTTTTTGATCTCAAACTTGTTTGGATCACCAACCTTGCCTTTGCCAATTATTTGGCCTTGGTTGTTGTCTCCAAAGGTAACTTTGCCACCTTTTGCAACGTTCTTAAGTGTGCTAAACAAATTTTTGTTGCCCGTCATATGTCTTGAGCAACCACTATCAACTATCCAATTGGTTTTGTTCTTTTCATCTTCTTTGTTGTTATAACCAGCAACTTGTCTTTCTTTGATGTTATGTACCTACAAATGTAAATAACAACTTAGGTACCCTTTGATTTTGGGTCCTTTCAAGGTTAGACAAGTTAAGTTCATGTTAGTGTACCTTTAGGTACCCAAACTTGAACAACCTTTCTTGGTTTTGAAATGTTAAAATCATGTTGCATATAATGATCAAATAGTGGATTTTGATACATAGAATATGATGGAAAAGGGGCTGCACATTTATGTCTAGTTGGATAAGCATTGTAAGTTCTATATGCATTTGAATGTTGCCATGTATATGAGTTATATCTTGGCCGTGTACAAGCATTGAATTTAGGCCGTGTATATGCAAGATGTTGTGTGTGTCTAGGCCGTGTGTTGTAAACTGATTTAGGCCGAGAGTATGTCATGTTCTTCACATAAGCATGTTGTTGCATATAAGGCATAACTTGAGCAGATTTCATGCTACTTTGTTTAGGCATTCTTGTATACATGTAAGCATAGTTTCTAGGTGTATTTGCCTTCCTATATGTTGATGCATTTTGCAATCTTTGTGATGAAGGTGGTGTGGGCAGAATAGGTTCATTTCTAAATGCATTTGGCCTATATTTCAAGTTGGTTGAAGATGATACAAATGTTGTTTCCTTAGGTGTGTATTCAGCTTCTTTAACATATCCAAGACCTTGTTTGTCATTTCCATGCTTTTGAGATGCAATAAGAGTGTCTAACATGTTGGAACCATTCTTAAATTGTTCTAAAGATTTGTTCAAGTCTAGGTTGCATGCTTTTAATGATTCAAATTCAGTTTGTATTTCATGTAATTTAGACTTTAAAACGTTGTAATCAACACATTGCACACATTGCACATTTTCATGTTTGTTCTTAAGTTCCTTAATCTGATTTTGCATTGAACTAATAGTGTTAGATGATTCAAGTTGAAGAACTTCTAGTTGAGAAGTTAGATTCAAGTTAGACGTCTCCAACTTGTTCTTCTCCTCAACTATTCTTTTCTTCTCCTTGGATAGCTTCTTATATCTATCATGCAACTTTTCTAATTCATCCAACAATTCATCTTGAGTAAAATCACATTCAGAGTCAGAATCGAATGTTACCTCATTTGTAGACTTTGAAGCCAAACATGTTTGTGCAACTTCAGGTTCCTCCTCGGATTCGGATGAAGATGTGTCATCCCAAGTGCTTGCCTTAAGAGCTTTCTTCCTCCTTTGCTTAGGTTCTACTCTAGTTTGTGTCCTTGTCTTTTCATCCATGTCACGGTTTTTGTTCTTGTTTGGACAATCATATGATATGTGTCCTTGTTTGCCACATTCATAACACTTAAGTTCTTTATCATACCATTTACCATCTTGTTTGTTAGATTTCACATTGATAGGGGCAGCTGATTTTGCTTGTCTTTTAGTTGGTCTTTTCTTGAAAAACTTCCTTAAACGCCTAGCTAACAACATTATGTCTTCTTCATCACTTTCATCATCACTTTCATACTCGGCTTGATTAGATGATTCGGGTTCATTTGTTACAAATGCAAGTGATTTAGACTTGTTACTAGTTTCAGCCTTTCTTATATTCAACTTGTTTTCATAAACTTTTAAAGAGCCTATCAATTCATCAAGTTTTATTTGAGAAAGATCTTTGCTTTCTTCAATGGCACTAACTTTGGCATCCCATTCAATTGGCAAACTTCTCAAAACTTTTTGCACTTTTTCTTTCATCAAAAACGTTTTACCAAGGGATTCAAGTGAGTTGTATAAGTTTGTAAGCCTTAAATCCATATCAACAATTGATTCATTAGGCAGTAAATGAAATGTTTCAAGTGTAGTCATTAACATGTTAATCTTTGATTCCTTTACTTGATTAGTTCCTTCATGCTTCATTTCAAGACATTTCCACATATCCTTTGCACTTAAACATGAAGAGACATAGGCAGATTCACTCCTACTTAAACCATTCAACAATAATTGCATTGCTTTAGCATTAAGACTCATTTTCTTTTTATCTTCATCACTCCAATCTTTTCTATATTTCTCAACTTCTTGTGATAAGCCATCAATTATAACATGCTTAGTAGGCACATAAGGTCCATCTTCAATGATAGACCACAAGTCTATATCAATAGCCATTAAGAACAATTTCATCCTAAGTTTCCAATGACTAAAGTTTTCTCCATCAAAAAGAGGTGGTCTTTGTGTGGACATGCCTTCTAATTCTATTTTCATGTGTGACTTAGACATGCTTCTTAGTGTGTGAGAAAACGTTTAAAACACTTATAAGAAGGAAAGAAAGTGTCACCTTGTTGTAGATACCAAATATGAAGAATATAAGACAACCAGAAAATTTCCAGCAACTTTGCAACTTGGAGTGTAAACTGTTTTCAGCTCAAATAAGAATATGGTGCTCAACCTCGCTCTGATACCAATTGTTGGACCTGTATAGCACCACTAGAGGGGGGGGTGAATAGTGGGTTAGCGGAAATTACACTACAATTACCTTCAAAAACTTGTTTGAAGACCCCTTTGCCTCTTTAGCCTCAGATTCTGGAATTTCCAGAAACAGTTCACTGTTTTGAGCGCTTTGGTTGAACCACTTATACACCTGTGCAAGCTCTCAAACTTGGCAGAGATCAAGTTTAGGATGTTTATAGTATGTCATAAAAAATTCAATCAATTCCAAGCAAGTTAGCACGTTCAAATAAGCAAGATAAGTAAAGTGTGCAATTCTGGCAGTTTCAGGCAGAATGTTAGCTTAACTTCAAACGATGATATCTCAAAATCTACCCGTGTTATTTTGATGAATCTTATGTCAAATTAAACCTTATGATGTCTAGTTTAATTTGATATAAGGCTCACTTCAAGATTCGCAGGATAACCTATTCAAATTGAACAAGTTTTGCACACTGGTCAGAATTGTTCACAGAATGTAGCAACAATTTTGTGAAGACGATTTGAATATGCTAAACTCCTTAGAATTTAGTGATTCTTGCGGCTAATGAAAGCTAACACATTGAAGTATAATATATCCAAAATTCATGCAATTCTAAGACTGTTTGCTTGTTCAATTATGCGTGCCAAGTTAGTGTAATTCTCAGGCAGAAAACAGTAAGTGCAGGAAATAAGTAAAGAACACAAGGAATTATCCTGGTTCGGTCAATGTGACCTACTCCAGTCCCAAGAGACACCTTCTCTTGGATTTCACTAAACACCAAACACCAAAGTCACCTTACAAAGTCAAAGGAAGAAGCTTTTCACCAACTTCTTCAAGAGACTTCACCAAAACAAACAGCAACTAGTTTGTTTCACCTTTGCACCTTTGCACCTTTTGCTCACCTCTAAGGAGTAAACTTTATACACCAGCTTCTCCCTTACAATATGTCGTTTAAAAGGTGTTGAAATGACAAGAAATGAAGAACTATACAATCATAAAGCTGTTGCAAACGAGTTCTTCAATAGAGAAGAATAGAAGAGAAGAATGGAAATAAAGAGCTAATTGTCTTGCTTGCTTTCTTGCTCTTTTTCGTTGGATGCATTTACTCTTCATCTTTGGAGCTATTTATAGCCAAGAGGACAGCCTAAAGGCTCCTCAAAGAGACGTTGGAATGGCTTGAGAAATGGAGAAAATTCAGCACTTTTCTAGCTTTCAAACTTAAGCTTATCTTTTGTTGCTTTGAATTGGTCTTCCAATCTGAATTTTTATCCTCCATCTTATCCCATTATAGACGTTGGAATGAGGTGGAAAATAACTCCATTTGAACGTTTAAGAGGCAGCTCCCAATCAGCAATTTCCATGTGTAAATAACTTGCCATGTGTGCAGCTGAATTGGCATGTATTTTGAACAACTTTGGCTCCTCATTTTGAACAATAAATGGACGTTGGAATGCCTAGAATCAAGGCATTGGAGAATAGTTCAAAGATAGATAGAAATCACCTTGACTTTGAATTTGAATTAGTCTTCAACTTTGAACATATAGCCGTTTGGTTTTGCTTTCTTGGTTGAGAGATTTTTGCTCCAACTTTGCTACATTGTAGGACTTGCTTTTTGTCACTCATCATAATCTGAATTTTGACCATATAGCATACGAAATGTTGCTCCATTTTTGAACCAAGATAGCCGTTGTAATATATGCAAGAATAGTCATTTGAAATCAGCACCAAAATAGGATTTATTTCAACTTGCCTTGACTTGTTCAAAAACTGAAGATTTGAACATGATTTGTGCCAATAGCCGTGTGCACACATATAACATATAGCCATTTATGTCTTCAACATGTAGCATAGAATACCATATGAAGAATGCCAAGAATTCCAAGAAAACCATAGATGTGATAACCATAACACAAGAATTCCAATTGAGATACCATGCTGCCCGTTTCCATAAATATAGGGCACGTACCATATGTGACATAAACACATATAAACATCATATAAACAATATATAACACGTTAGAAGATCCATTGGCAAGTGAAGAGACCAGAATACCCCTTAGCACAAAAATAGGAATTTTGTCCTAGGATGAACCTAGACATGGTGCTGCTCCAGATTCATTTTTGCCATGATGTGACATGACTTATAAATGTGTCATATGATCATATAAATCAGTTGGAAGAAGACCAAATAAGAATGAGAAGTCCAAATGGTGAAATTACCAAGATAACCCTTATAAAGATCAATAAGCTTCACCACCGTGTCAAGTCAGTTTTTATCCGTGTCAAGCATGCTTTTCCTCAGCCAATTAGATTCTAAATTGAATAAGGATCATGTGGGCTTTTGAATGACTCAATTTGGAGTTCATTTGCTCAAGATATGAACCAAAACCTGCAATAGAATACTAAACCGAGCAATTTGCCTTATATTGTAAGTCATGTGACTTCAAGGCTTGGTTAGATCATATAATTAACATGTATTGGCATATATATCATCTAAGATCAGTTTGAACATATCTTGATTTAGACATGTGATTGAATTGGCCAAGTTCAATCTCATGATCTTAATCAAACTTGTTCAATCTTGATTCATTCAATCAATTTCACATTTAGCTCATAAATTCAATCTCATGCACACATATACTTTAAACGTTACACACACATACATGCTCACATATGCATTTTGCAATATATCACAACAATCTACATGCTCACATATGCATTTTGCAATATATCACAACAATCTACATGCTCACATATGCATTTTGCAATCATTCAAACATGATATATCACAACAATCGATTGGAGGATGTTGAACGGAGCTACAAGACAAGTGATGGCCAGGGCACAAGCAGGGCCATTCCCATGCCACAACCAAGGCGTCACCCCCTAGAAGAAGTTGAGGATGACAACCTTAGACCACCACACATCGAGGCAAGAAGTTATGTTCCTCCAACAAGCCAAGAAGGTATGCTCCAAGAAGGTACAATGATGATTATATCCCATTTGAGCATGATGATTATGACTTTGATGACCACCCTCCTCGTGGTTACCAAAGATGCCAAAATCCCCTTTTCCCGCAAGATGACGATTTTATCAAAACCAAGATAAAAATTCCCACGTTTTATGGTAAAAGTAATGCGGAAGAGTATTTGGAATGGGAAACAAAAGTGGATCTAATCTTTTCTTGAACCAACTACAGTGAATTACAAAAAGTGAGGTACGCTTCTATTGAGTTTTCTGGTTATGCACTAAATTGGTGGACAAATTTTGTCGAAATAGGACTAAGACAAGACAACTGTCAATTGTCACTTGGGAAGAAATGAAATTTGAAATGAGACAACGTTTTATCCCAAACAATTTTGAGAGTTCTACTTTCACAAGTTTACAAAACTTAAGACAAGGTTCCAAAAGTGTAGATGAGTATTACAAAGAGTTAGAAATTTTGTTGGAAAGGTCTAACTTGCAGAAACCCGAAAAAGCCACCAAGGTTTGTTTCTTACATGGTCTAAACAGGGAGATTGCACAAAAGGTTGAGCTTCAGCCTTACCTCGACCTCATAACCATGGTCCATATGGCTGAGAAGATTGAACACCAACTAAAGGTACGTAGTTCCTCCAATTTCAATTCCACTTATCGTACTAATCAGTCTTCATCAAGGTTTTTCAGCAAGCCTTAAAAACGGGAATCTCACGGCCTACAGGAGGCCAAACACGTGACCAAGGTGCGTCACAATGGATGGACAACCGTGTGCAGTCCACACAAAGGCGAGATGACCGCGGCCAACAAAAGGCTCCTACGGAAATTCTTCTGATCTCTCAAACAGGTTTAGGGACATTAGATGCTATAAATATCAAGGACGTGGTCACATAGGAAAAGAGTGTCCTAATTCAAAATGAATCATGTTAATTGAGGAAACTAATGAATATGTGTCTGAGTCCGAGCATGAAAACGAATCTGAGCATGATAATGAAATTGAACCTGAAGAGGATCTAGGCGTATAAGATGATTTTGACACTAAAGAATTTCTTGTTGTGCGTAGAGCTTTAAATGCATATCCGAAATTAGATGACCACAAACAACATAGAGAAAACATTTTCCATATTCATTGCATGATAAATGGTAAAGTGTGCACCATGATCATTGATTCCGGTTCTTGTGCGAATGTGGCTAGCATCGAATTGGTAAGAAAACTGAAATTACCGATGACTAATCATTCGCATCCTTACAAACTGTAGGGGAAGTTCGCAGTTTCCATGGACTTGCAAGTTTTTATAGACGATTTGTCAGATTTTTCTTCCATAGCTGCACCCCAAAATGAAATTGTGAAAAAAGATGTGCCTTTTAGGTGGGAAGAGCCACAACAATAGGCATTTGATGAGCTTAAACGTAGGCTAACCACTGCACCCATACTTAGGTTACCAAATTTTGACGAGACTTTTAAGATCGAGTGTGATGCAAGTGGAGTGGATATAGGCGCAGTTTTGACCCAATGTAAGAAAACCATAGCCTACTTTAGTGAGAAGTTGAAAGGTGCTGCATTGAATTACTCTACCTATGATAAGGAACTTTATGCCCTCGTGAGATCCATACAAACTTGGCAACATTATCTTTAACCTAAAGAGTTTGTGTTCCACAATGACCACGAAAGCCTTAAGTATCTTAAAGGGCAGGGAAAGTTGAACAAGAGACATGCCAAATGGGTAGAGTGCATAGAACAATTCCCTTACGTGATTAAGTACAAACAAGGAAAGGACAATATATTTGCGGATGGCCTCTCTAGGAGATACACGTTAGTGACTACATTATCCTCACGATTCTTAGGATTCGAATCACTTAAGGAATTGTATCCAAATGACCATGATTTCGGCACCATTTAGGAAATTCTACATACATGAGGGATATCTTTTCAAAGAACATAAGTTGTGTGTTCCCCAATCATCCCTACGAGAAGCATTAACTAGAGAAGCCCATGGGGGAGGTTTAATGGGTCATTCCGGAGTGTTCAAAACCCTTGAAACTCTTAAAGAACATTTCTATTGGCCCCACATGCGCATAGACGTCGAAAGTTTATGCGGTAGTTGTATCACTTGCAAACAAGCCAAATCCAAGTTCCAACCACATGGCCTTTACACGCCTTTACTCGTCCCTGATTCCCCTTGGATTGACATCTCCATGGACTTTGTTTTAGGACTTCCTAGGTCTCGAGGAGGGCGCGATAGCATTTATGTTGTGGTTGATCGATTTTCAAAGATGGCACACTTCATTGCATATAGGAAAGTTGATGACGCGACACGTTGCTGATTTGTTCTTTAAAGAAATTGTGAGGTTGCATGGCATGCCGCGTACAATTGTAAGTGATAGAGATACGAAATTTCTTAGTCATTTTTGGCGTGTTTTGTGGGCTAAACTTGGTACTCAATTGTTGTTTTCTACCACTGCTCACCCACAAACTGATGGACAAACTGAAGTCGTTAATCGTACTCTTTCTCAACTTTTGCACGCCATTTTGCAAAAACATCTAAAACATTGGGAAGATTGTTTACCATATATCGAATTTGCATACTATAGGAGTGTCCATCACGGTATCTTACATAATCCATTTGAATCGTGTATGGTTTTAACCCCTTGTCTCCCTTTGATTTGATCCCTATTCCCGTGCCTGAACGTTCAAGTCTTGATGATAAACAAAAAGCGGAAAAGATAAAGAAACTGCATGAACACATTAAAACATAACTTGAAAATGAAAACAAAGCTTATGAAAGACGAGCTAACAAACATCGAAAATGAGTTGTGTTTAAACCTGGTGATTTAGTGTGGTTACATTTACGCAAAAAAGATTTCCCAATGAGCGAAAGTCAAAACTGTTACCTAGAGGAGATGGACCTTTCAAAGTTTTGAAACGAATAGGTGACAATGCATACATCCTTGATCTTCCTGAAAGGTATGGTTCTATTTCGCCTACTTTTAATGTTGCCGACCTCACCCCTTTCACTGATGACTTTTCGATTCGAGGACGAATCCTCTTGAGGAGGGGGGATTGATGAGGATCAAGGACCCCATCAAGAGGTCAATGGTTCTATGACAAGAAGGAGGGCAAGAGAACTTTGTCATCAAGTTGGAACCTTCTTGTATAAGCATGTTCAAGATGAACCTAAGGTTCCATGGGTTCATTTCATTGAACCCACCCTTTGATCATTTATGAGTATGCGTGTGTGCGTGCATTCTTTACTTTGAATTTTGTTTTGTTTTCTTGTGATCTTTGTTTTATGTGTTTGCTTTGTAGGTAAATTAGGTACATGGAAGATCCAAATGAAATGGAGGCCCAAAAAAGAACAATGTAGGCGTGTATTGCAAAAAAAGAGACAAGAAATGTTGTCTTGAAGAGAACGTTTGTCTCCACAAAGACAAATTCAAATGTGTCCAAGATGAAATTTCCTTTTCAAAATTGAACTCAAAATCATATCCAAGCAACAACAAGAGGCCGGCCACTTGAGATGCAAAGAAGAATTCAGCCATTATCTTCAGCCAACTTACACGCCAAGTTTGAATTCAAATTCAAACTCAATTTTGAATTCAAACTTCAACCATCTTTGAATTCAACCCCAACCATCTTATCATCATCAAATCAAATTTCAAGACACCTCTTAGACATCTTGACCACGGCTGGAAGGAGTGAGAAAGGATATTCAACAACCAAATTCAAATTGCACTCAAATTCAAACTTAACTTGAATTCAAACTTCACCAAACTTTTGAATTCAAGTTCAAGAACCTCCTACTCATCAAATCAGCTCCTCCAAGACATCATTTGGTCCTCATACACGACTGGATACATTGAAGATAGCATCTTGCAAGATTTTCAGATTTTAGCTAGAATTTGTTTTAGTTTTGAATTCAAACAATTTTCAATTTTCAAACATTGTTAGCTGGCTTATTTGAAATCATTTCTATTCATCTTAAGGTTGATAGGGACGACTTGTAGGCTATAAATATGACCCCTTGGGGCGTGTGGAAGAACAACTTTGGATGAATAAAACTTCTTGATATTTTCTTCACTTATTGTGAGACTTTGTTTTCTTGGTTTTGCATCAAAAACCTAAGTTAAGATCCTTCAAAGTTGAGCATTTTGAAGGTGTTGCCATTGCTTAAAGGTAGGACGTATTGGTCTGCCTGATCAATGACCATCTTGAAGTGTTGGTCTTGCTCATTGATCCACACGTTTTTATCACTAAGGAAGCAAGGGGAAGTCTTCTTCCTTGTGCCTAACCCTTTGTGAAGGACGTTTGGAAGGTGAAATTGTTGGAGCCCACGTCTTGCACGTCTTTCATGCATCAACTTGGTATCAGAGCCAGGTTACTCTATTCTACCGTATTCTATCCTTTTCTTTTCGTTTGAGTCTCTTCATTTCAAGTTCAGTTGTGTCCTTCTTCTACCCCTCATTCTACACGTCATTTGTCTATCAAAAAAAGTCCAACAATTGCTTTGAGTCTTTGCATTTTGCTGCATTTTGCTTTTCATCATTCAAGTGTCATCTCTTTTATTTTTTTTGGCGTCACATCTGATTTGAGTCGTTCAAACTTGAACAAATTAGGGTTTTTGTATTTAGGTTACAATCAGCTCTCTTTCTACTACAACCATCAGCCTATAAAACTACCTCGGTTTCAAATCATCTTGTTGCTACCGAAGCTTTTAGTTGATGATGATTGTATAGATCTTGTGATTCACATTGTGATTGATTTTATGATTTAAATCAAGGTAGTCCTACGTGTGTTTGCCTTCACAAACCATTTTCAACATCAACAAAACCCTAAATCCATCCCCAATACCCACGGCCCAAACAAATCCAACCAAACCCAACCCTAAAACTCACCAACTAGATTCCAAACTACCTTATTTACACTCTTAACAAAAAGCCCCAACCCAATTTTGCCAAACAAAATCAGAATCAAAAGTTCCCAACTCATTCAAAAATAACCCTAACCCTAGAATTTGAATTTTGTTCAATTCTGTCCTACACCCATCCATTACCGAATTGACCACATAAATCCTCAATTACCAACCCAAACAGCCATATATACCGTACAGTCAATTCCAAAAACCATAATCCTGCAAATACCCAAAAACGTTTAAAAACCCTAAATTGAAAACCCTAACCCTAATCCCTCTTCCGCCCAACCTCAATTTCCCTCACTTTCCAAGGTTATTTTGTTGCAATTCAAGGTTGCAAACTGCAATTTTGATGAGGCTGAGGAGCAGCCCCCTAATGAGGAGCTTGCACAAGGTGCCCTTAACCATAAGGGGCCTTTGACAAGGAGCCAAACCAAGAGGACTAATTGTCTTCAACTTGGTTTTGATGTTGGCTCCTTTCTAACCAAACATGTGCAAGATGAACCAATGGACGTTCCTCCTAAATGGGTGCTCATTGTTGAGCTTAAGAACTGATTATCCAATGATTTTCAATGTCAATAAATAAGTTAAAGGGTTGGTGGGAGGGCAGGATAGTCAGTCCGCTTGTTGGTGCCGTTTCTGTGGCTTTTAGTTGCCTTTTCTTTTGATTCTTTTAAAGTTTGTTTTAGAATACTTATGTTTGGTGTATGAGTGTGATTTGTAGGTGTTACAGGTCGTGGATCAAACGCCTTGAGCTTTGGAAAGGAAGGCTTCTCAGATTTGGACCAAGCTTGTCCATACAAGGCTGTTTTGTGGTTTTGGGCTTTCAAGTGAGATTGAGCGTGCATGGAACCAGCTGGACCTTGAAGTAGACTTAATTTAGAGCATCTTTCATGTTTTGGGTTTTGTCAAAATCAGTCCACAAAAAAATAGTTACAAGAGTTGCAAGGAAGAAGTCCAAAACAAGCCCAAGTGTGCAAATTAGGGTTTTCGGTCTTCTTGAGAGGGTGGCAGCCGCCTAGCATCATCAAATGCAATTAAGAGACCTTCTAGAATGTCATAAATCAGATTGGGATGATTGGAATGAATTATGGAGTCATAATTGAAGATTTGGAGCAATTAAGGAGATAATTCAAGTAAGAGAAAGTTACCAAAATTAGATCTTGTGTCACAAGGAAGGCTGAATGGCGTTTAATGAAGGCAAATGGATGCATAAGGCAAGTTCTAGAAGGATGGTTAATAATGCAATAATTGGTGATTGAGACAATAATTGTGGATTTGCCAAGAGAGAGAAGCTTACCTAAAATAACAAATTCAGATTTTGCATCTCAAGGAAGGAAATGGCGCAAACATGGAAGATCCCCAATGCACCTAGACGTTTTTGGAGATTGGCCAAGAAGACTTGTAATCAAATATATTGATCACTTAGCATTTCTTTTGGGTGTAGACTATTTTCATCTTTGAGACTAAGAACCATACGGTTTTGTATTGTCTTTTGTTCTTGAGTTTCTTGAATAAAAGTTTGTGTTTTTCCTTTGGTTTACACATATCTAAATCAAGGCTAGACCCAATTAAGGATTGTGTGTTCCTTGTTGGTGATCCACAATCCAAGGATTAGGAGTGACTGGTTGGATTGGACGGATTGAAACACATATAACCAAACGGATTTGGAGGCTTGAAAGGAAGGTGGTTGCTTGGCACCATTGTCCATCACATTCAAGGCTTGAGGGACGTTTGGAGAGTGAAGAAAGATCGGGACAACATCAACATACGAACCATATTCGTATCAAGTGGTATCAGAGCTCTCGTTTATCTTCATCTCAAATATCTTTTCTTGTGTCATTTGCGTCATTCTTGTTATTCTCAATCATCCAAAAAAAAAACGTTTCTTGTCAAAAAAAAAAAATTGATCTCTTGCTTCATTTCGTCAAAACAAAAACAAAGATTGTTCTTTTCTTCAGTCCAACGAAAACCCACAAAAAAAGGCTTCACCTTTTGCATCAATATTGATCACCTATCATTAAAGATTTCATCTTCAACACACTTAATCATAGGATCATTGTTGTTTGCATTGAATAG
Organism: Eustoma russellianum; assembly: GCA_036186865.1. Classification (NCBI taxonomy): domain Eukaryota; kingdom Viridiplantae; phylum Streptophyta; class Magnoliopsida; order Gentianales; family Gentianaceae; genus Eustoma; species Eustoma russellianum. The sequence continues at coordinate 28,637,571 of AP025064.1, forward strand.
GATTTAACTCCATCTAAAATCAGCCCAAGGCCTAAAAGAAGCTACCTTTGAGTCAAACACCTTGTTGTTATCGAAGCTTTTAATTAAATTTGCTTGTGTGATATTGAATACAAGTTTGTTTGTTTTGGTTGTATTGGTATCCAAGGAAAATCTGTTTTCTACTAAACATCCATACAAGCACAAAAAGGGATCATCTTTCCTACATATAAGCAGTATATTCAAGCCTACACAGCTGATTCTTGCAAAAGCAAACCAAGGTTGCATCAAGGCTGATTTGGACGTTCGAAAAAAAAAAGAAAGAAAAGTGCACAAAAGAAAGGAAGAGAAAAGAAGTTCCTTTTGTACAAAAATTCCATCTTTTTGCATCTACTATCCAATTTGACAAAAAAAAAAGAAAAGAAGCAAGACCGTGTGTTTGACCCCAAAAACAACACACATAAACCCTTCAATTCTCAACCTTGGATACACATTCATACTATCAATCAAAGAACTTGCATTTGATATTGCATAAGTTGGTTTAATTAAAGATTGCCCAGGACAACCCCTAGCAATTCTTTGGTTCAGCCAACTACATCACTTTTTGGTTTCTTGTTTCTTTGAATCATAGTTATTAAGTGTGTTTAAAATTGTGCTCTAAACTTCTTGAAGCTGTTTTACCACTTGTTGATCAATTGGTGTTTTTGAAGGCAAAAGAAGCTTGCAAGGACAGAAAACAAAACAGATTGTGGTTAGCCAATTTGGGACTTGCCTTAAGAGGTTCTGGCTCAAGATTGGCCAAGGAAAAACACTTGAACAATTGAGAGAAAACAAGGGAGGACAAAAAAGGCCAAACAGATTTTCGTTTTCCTTATTGTTTTCACTAACAACTCACTTTTGTTTCTTGTGTTAGTTTTCTTCTTTCCTTGTTTGTGAAAGCATTTCAGGTTGCCATGGATGGGTCAAACAGTACCCAAGGAGGAGGAGACAAAGTGGAATTTTCAATGGAAAAGATGGCACAAATGCTTAGTAATATGCAATCTAGGATGGATGAGTGGGAAGCAAGGATGACATCCAACACACCTCCTACCCAAGAACAGCCCCCACCTCAAAACCAAGGCCAAACACCCCGTGGAACTGAACCTAAGGGGTCCACAAGCATGGGAGGTAGAGGAGGAGCAAGGGGTAGAGGAGATAGGAGACAAGGAATGAGACAACAACCTGTTAGGGAGGAATGGAATGATTACTATGAAGAGGAAGAGGTTGAGGAGGTATACCCAAGGCCTCAAGGCCGAATGCAACATAGGAGACATGTGCCTCAAGAGGATGATTATTTGAAAACCAAAATAAACATTCCACCCTTTTATGGCAAAAGTGACCCTGAAGCCTACATTGAGTGGGAAAGAAAGGTAGACATGATCTTTTCCTATACCAACTATACTGAGTTGCAAAAAGTGAGATATGCAAGTATAGAGTTCTTGGATTATGCCTTGATTTGGTGGGACCAAACTCAAAGTATAAGGAGAAGGACTAGACAACCAACAATTGGAACTTGGGATGAGATGAAATATGAGATGAGAAAGAAATTCATTCCAGAATCTTACGAGAGATCCATGTTCCAAAAGTTGCAATGCCTAACTCAAGGAAATAAAAGTGTGGATGAATACTTAAAGGAGTTAGAAAGTTTGTTGATAAAAACTGATACTGAAGAAACTGAGGAGGCAACCATGGCTCGGTTTTTGGGAGGTCTTAATAAGGAGATTGGGTTTCAACTTGAACTCACTACCTATGTTGATCTAAATTCCATGGTTCACAAAGCTGAGAAAATTGAGAGGCAATTAAAGGTACGTTCTTCTACTAGTGGATTTGGTTTTAGAACTAATGCTTCTTCTATTTCTAAAGTGCAGCCTAGGTCTAATGGCAATGGAGGAGCACGGCCAAGTTCAAACACACTCGGCCAAAACAGCCCTAACACGCCAAATAAACCACACTTCACTCAAAGGACCAATGGTGCAAATCTAGGTCAAAATGACAAAGGCAAAGGCAAGGCAACCGCAAACCCTCCAAGGACAAGGGAGATTGAGTGTTTTAAATGTAGAGGGAGAGGGCATTATGCAAGGGACTGCCCTAATGCCAAGAAAGTGTTGTACCTTGAGGAAACTAATGAGTTCTATTCAGAAGAGGAGGAAGAAGAAGCAACAAAGGAAGAGTACCAAGAGGACTCAGCTGAGGAGGTAAAGAGTGATGAAGAGGGTGCATATAAGGACTTTCTTGTGGTAAGAAAAGCCTTAAGTGCACACATGAAGGAGGAAGAAGAAAACTTGCAAAGGGAGAACATTTTCCACATCCATTGTTTGGTAAAAGGCAAAACTTGCACTTTAATTATTGATAGTGGTTCTTGTGCTAATGTTGCAAGTATTGAACTTGTTAGAAAGTTAGATTTACCTATGATTGATCATTCCCATCCCTATAGGTTATCTTGGCTAAATGATTGTGGTGAGATTCATGTGTCTAAACAAGTTCTGATTTCTTTATCTATTGGCGGCTACAAAGATGAAATTTTGTGTGATGTATCTCCTATGCATGCTAGTCATATTTTGTTAGGTAGACCTTGGCAATTTGACAAGCATGTTATTTATGATGGTAGATTGAACATGTATGCTTTTACTTTTAATGGCAAAAAGTTTAAGTTACATGCATTGTCTCCACATAAAGTTTATGAGGATGCTAAGAGGATGAAGAAGAACCATTCAGATCCTAAGGAAAAGGAGGCTGAAAAAAGGTTCTTAGAGGTTCTTAAAAAGGAGAGAAGAAGCCTTTTGGAGGCCACAAACTCCTCGGCCAAGGGTACACAACCCACGGCCCAAATCAGTCCACCCTCACCCACGGCTCAAACACTTTCACAAGCATCCACTTCACAAATTTCACATCCACCTAAGAAGCATGCTTTCTTTGCAAAATCTCGTGAAGTTACACATGCATTGTATGATAATAAAACTGTTTTGGTGATGCTTTACAAAGATAGTGTTGAATGCTTGTTTTCTAAGAATGACTTACCATCTACCTTGCCTAGTGGTGTTGTTTCTTTGTTGGAAGAATTTGCAGATTTGTTTCCCGAGGAGGAACCACATGGGTTGCCACCTTTAAGAGGGATTGAGCACCACATTGACTTTATTCCAGGGGCTGTCCTACCTAATAGGCCAGCTTATAGGGCCAATCCGGAGGAAACAAAGGAAATACAAAGGCAAGTGGAGGATCTCTTAGCCAAAGAGAAGGTAAGGGAAAGTATGAGCCCAAGTGCAGTTCCAGTCATCCTTGTCCCGAAAAAGGATGGCACTTGGAGGATGTGTACAGATTGTAGGGCCATCAACAAAATCACTGTAAAGTATAGGTATCCCATCCCTAGACTTGATGATATGCTTGATATGTTGCATGGTTCACGATGGTATACGAAAATTGATTTGAAAAGTGGTTATTTTCAAGTGAGAATAAGAGAGGGTGATGAATGGAAAACAGCTTTTAAAACTAAATTTGGATTGTATGAATGGTTAGTTATGCCTTTTGGGTTAACTAATGCACCTAGTACATTCATGAGGCTAATGAATGAAGTTTTGAGAGCTTTTATTGGGAAGTTTGTTGTGGTTTATTTTGATGACATCTTGATCTATTCTAAGTCCTTAGAAGAGCATTTAGATCACATAAGGGCTGTTTTTGAAAAGCTAAGAAAAGAAAAACTTTATGCTAACTTTAAGAAATGTTCTTTTTGTTTGGACAAAGTTGTTTTTCTTGGTTTTGTAATCAGTTCTGCAGGGATTGAAATGGATCAAGACAAGGTGAAATCCATCCTTGAATGGCCTACACCAAAGAGTGTGGGAGAAGTGAGGAGCTTTCATGGTTTGACAGGTTTTTATAGGCGGTTTGTCAAAGACTTTTCAACCGTAGCCGCACCATTGAATGAGATAGTCAAGAAAGAGGTTGGATTCCGTTGGGGGGAAGCCCAACAAAGGGCGTTTGATGAGCTTAAAAGACGTCTCACTACAGCACCTATCTTGAAGTTGCCAAACTTTGATGATACATTTGAGATAGAGTGTGATGCAAGTGGCGTGGGAATTGGAGCTGTTCTAACCCAAGGTAAGCATCCTATTGCTTATTTTAGTGAGAAGTTGAAAGGTGCTGCATTGAACTATCCTACTTATGATAAGGAGTTGTATGCTTTAGTAAGGTCCTGATGAGGATCAAGGGTCCGATGAGGATCAAAGGCCCTATCAAGAGGTCAAAGGTCCTATAACAAGAAGGAGGGCAAGAGAACTTTGTCATCAAGTTGCCATCTTCTTGTACAAACATGTTCAAGATGAACCTAAAACTCCTTGGGTTCATTTCATTGAACCTTCAACTTGAGCATGTATCACATGCACGTCTACATTATTGGCTTTTAGATCTTTGTTTTGTTTTGTGTGATCTTTGTTTTATGTCTTTTCTTTGTAGGTAAATTAGGTACATGAAATGTTTCAAGAGAATGTTTCAAGAGAATGTTTGAAGAGAATGTTTGAAGAGAATGTTCGAAGAGAATGTTTGTCTATGCTAAGACAAATTCAAACGTGTCCAAGATAGAATCTCTTGATCAAGTTGAAAAACATCTCCATTATCCATATGAAGGGGGCGGCCACTTTAAATTGGAAGATGACATCTTACTTGAATTTGAACTTGAAGATAAACTTGAATTCAAATTCAACCATAATTTGAATTCAAGTTTCAACCAATTTGAGGCTTACATTTCAAAAAGGATTCAGCCATCATCTCTAGGGGATCACACGCCATCTTTGAAGAGTAAGGAAGATAAGATCACAATGCAAAATTGAATTCAAGTCCAGCCATCTTATCTCATCAAAATCAGATTTTCTACACCCCATTATCATTACACACGCCACTTGGAGATAAAAAAGATGGGATCATAATTCAAAGATGGAATTCAAGATTCAACCTCTTCATCTACATCTCCAAGACGCCATAAACATGACCAGATTCATTGAAGATAACATCTCGCAAACATTTCAAGTTTTAGCTAGAATTATCTTAGTTTAAATTTTCAAGCAAAATTCAAATTTAAACATTTGTTAGATAGCTTTATTTGAATTATCTCTAGCCATTTTCAAGCTAAAGGGGGCGCCTACTAGGCCTATAAATAGACCCCTTTGGCTGGTTGTAAACTCACCTTTTCGATGAATAACAATTCTTGATATTTTCTTCACTTTGAGTGATACTTTGTTTTCTTGGTTTTGCATTAAAAACCTAGGTTAAGATCCTTCAAAGTTGAGCATATTGAAGGTGTTGCCATTGCTTAAAGGTGCCGTCCAGGAGGGCCATATTGGTTTGCCTGATCAACGACCATCTTGAAGTGTTGGTCTAGCTCATCCTTGATCCATACGTTTTTATTCATTAAGGAAGCAAGGGGAAGTCTTCTTCCTTGTGCCTAACCCTTGTGAAGGACGTTTGGAAGGTGGAATTGTTGGAGCCCACGAGTTGCACGCATCAAATTGGTATCAGAGCCCAGGTTACTCTATTCCACCATCTATCATTTCCTTTTCGTTTGAGTCTAGTCATTTCAATTTCAGTTGAGTCCTTCTTCTACTCCTCCCTCTACACGCCATTTGTCTTGCATTCCATTCCAAAAAAAACGTCCAAAACAAAAAACATTCCTTTGAGTCCTTGCATGTTGCTGCATTTTGCTTTTCATCCCTCAAGTGTCATTTCCTTTATTCCCTTTCACATCACAATCTGATTTTGAGTCATTTAAACTTGAACACATTAGGGTTCGTTGCATTTTTAGGTTACATTCAGCCTTCTTCAAAATATTACAACCATCATCCTATAAAGCTACCTTGGTTTCAAGTCATCTTGTTGCTACCGAAGCTTTTAGTTGGTGATGATTGTATGCATCTTATGATTCGCATTGTGATTGATTTCATGCTATAAATCTGGTAGTCCTACGTGTGCTTGTCTTCACAACACAAACCAAACCCTAAAACCAGCCCCACACCCCACGGCCCAACCACCCACACCCCAACCCAACCCTAAAACTCACCAACCTGATCCCAAATAACCCTATTTACACCCCAAACAAAAAGCCCCAAAACAATTTACCCAAAAACAATCAAATTCTAAAGATCCCAATTCATTCAAATAAACCCTAACCATAGAATTTGAATTTTGTTCAAATTCTGTCCTAAACCAGCCAATTACCAAATTGCCTACACCAATCCTCAATTACCAACCCAAATAGCCATATATACCGTACAATTAAGTCCCAAGACCCCAATCCTGCAAATACCCAAAACGTTCAAACAAAAACCAAAATCAAAAAGCCCTAACCCTAACCCCATTCAGCCTTGCCCAATTTCCCCTCACCTTCCAAGGTTAATTTTGTTGCAAGTCCAAGATACAAATTGCATTTTAAATACATTGCACTATTCTGTCCAAAAACGCAAGTGCTAAGTGCAAAACACGTGAAGTTCCAATTCTGCCCTTAGTCAAAAAAAAAGGAGAATCTGAATCTTGCTCAATTGAAATAGCAAGAAAACAAAAAAAAACAAAAACAAAAAAAAACAAAAAAGAACAAGAGAAAAGAACACGGGCAAAACGTTTGTGCATTGCGTGGAAAATTTTTTGGTACGACTTGCAAACCTTGGATACCACATTACCCACATTGCCGTCCCATATACCCAATTCTCCAAACTCTTGATCTTCTTGAACCAATCACACATTTGGTTGCTCGATTGTTGCATGACTTGAACCATTTTGTGGATAGTAAGTGCATAGAATCAAAATTAACTAAAGATTGCCCACGGCAACCCTTAGTTCATCTTTGGTTCAGCCTTATACATCAACTTTGGTTGCTTATTTTCTTTGATTCTTAGTAGAAAGTTCAAGTTTGAGTTCATTTCAATTGGTTCTACTTTGATACTAATTGGTGCAACTTGAAAGCAAAAAGGAAGAAACAAGCGGAGAACATTGTGGTTTGAAGAAGCCTTGGCAATACACTTCCTTATTGATCACTTTGAGACTTCTTAACTTCAGGTTATCCAAGAACCAAAGTGGTAAGAGAGTGGAAAGAGTCAAAATCGGAGTGTCCATAGCTTATATTTTTACTAATCCCTTAACGTTTGTTTGTCTTTGTGTTAGTTTGCTTCTTTCTTTTTTCCTTTGTTTTCGTTCAATTCCTTAGGTACAATGGCCAGCAGCAATTCCGCATCTAGCAAGTCTAAAGGAGCTGAAACTGTTGACAATACTCAACAACAAATGCTGGAAATGCTTAAGAAACTCATGCACGACAATGAGATAATTAAGCATCGCTTGGAAGACGTGGAGCGAAGCTACAAAACAAGTGATGGCCAAGGAACAAGCAGGGCCGTTCCACCACCACAAACAAGACGCCATCCTCCGGAAGAAGTTGAGGACGATAACATTCGACCACCGCACACCGAAGCGAGACGGTTTGCTCCTCCTACACAAGCAAGAAGGTACGCTCCAAGAAGGTACAATGATGATTACATTCCCTTTGAGCATGATGATTATGACTTTGATGACCACCATCCTCGTGGTTACCAAAGACGCCAAAATCCCCTTTTCCCGCAAGATGACGATTTTCTCAAAACTAAAATAAGTATTCCCACGTTTTATGGTAAAAGTAATGCAGAGGAATACTTAGAATGGGAAACGAAAGTGGATTTGATCTTTTCTTGTACCAATTATAGTGAATTGCAAAAAGTGAGGTATGCTTCCATTGAATTTTCTGGTTATGCACTTAATTGGTGGACGAATTTGTGTCGAAATAGAACTAAGACAAGACAACCCCCAATCGCCACTTGGGAAGAAATGAAGTTTGAAATGCGACAACGTTTTATTCCAAACAATTATGAGAGTTCTATTTTCATAAGCTTGCATAACTTACGTCAAGGTTCCAAAAGTGTAGACGAGTACTATAAAGAGTTAGAAATTTTGTTGGAAAGGTCTAACTTGCAGGAACCAGAAGAGGCCACCAAAGCTCGTTTCTTACATGGTTTAAACACGGAGATTGCGCAAAGGGTTGATCTTCAACCTTATCTCGACCTCACCACCATGGTACATATGGCTGAAAAGATTGAAGCACAATTAAAGGTACGTAACTCCTCCAATTTCAATTCCAATTATCGTACTAATCAATCTTCATCAAGATTTCACAGCAAGCCTTCAGGAATAGGAAGTTCACGGCCTACAGGAGGCCAAGCACGTGACGAAGGTGCGTCACAAAGAATGGACAATCGTGTGCAATCCACACAAAGGAGAGACGAACGCACCCAACAAAAGGCTCCTACCGGAAATCCTTCGGATTCCTCAAACAGGTTTAGAGACATTAAATGTTATAAATGTCAAGGACGTGGTCACATAGGAAAAGAATGTCCTAATGCAAAAAGAATCATGTTAATTGAAGAGACAAACGAATATGTGTCTGAGTCCGAGCATGAAAACGAGTCTGAGCATGATAATGAAATTGAACCCGAAGAGGATCTAGGCGCATTAGATGATTTTGACACTAAAGAGTTTCTTGTTGTGCGTAGAGCTCTAAATGCATATCCGAAATTAGATGATCACGAACAACATAGAGAAAACATTTTCCATATTCATTGCATGATAAATGGTAAAGTGTGCACCATGATCATTGATTCCGGTTCTTGTGCGAATGTGGCTAGCATCGAATTAGTAAGAAAACTGAATTTGCCTATGACTAATCATCCGCATCCTTACAAACTTGCATGGCTAAATGACTGCGGTGAAGTTAGCGTAAGTAAACAAGTTTTGATTTCTCTTAGCATTGGTAGTTACAAAGATGATGTTTTATGTGATGTCGCGCCAATGCATGCTAGTCATATCTTACTTGGTAGGCCATGGCAATTTGATAGACATGTGACATATGATGGTTATTTGAATCGTTATTCTTTCAAATTGAATGGCAAATTGTATAAACTGCATGCACTTCCACCACACAAAGTCCACGAGGATCACCAACGCATGTCCAAGTCTAGAGCCGATCCTAAGGAAAAAGAAGCCGAGAGAAAATTCGTGGAGTGTATGAAAAGTGAGAACAAAAAAAATGAGAGCAAAGGAAAAGAGGTAGTGCCCCTAAGTGTCAACGAGTCCAAAAAGAAGTGTGGGTATTTCGCAAAGAAAAGAGAGGTTACACGTGCACTTTATAACAACCAAACTGTCTTCATTATCATCCCAAAGTCGTGTCAACTTGCCCTTGAAGAACTCCCACCAAACTTACCTACCTCAGTTGCGTCCCTTATCCAAGAATATGAAGTTCTATTTCCTTCCGAACCACCATCCGGATTACCACCCATTAGAGGGATAGAACACCAAATCGACTTTGTCCCAGGAGCCGTGTTACCCAATCGCCCAGCCTATCGAGCAAACCCCGAAGAAACCAAAGAAATCCAAAGGCAAGTAGAAGAGCTCCTAGCTAGTGGACAAATCCGAGAGAGTCTGAGCCCATCTGCCGTCCCCGTCATTTTAGTACCCAAAAAGGATGGAACGTGGAGAATGTGTACCGATTGCCGAGCCATAAACAAGATTACCGTCAAGTATAGGTACCCCATACCTAGGCTAGACGATATGTTAGACATGTTGCACGGATCCAAATTCTTCACCAAAATTGACCTTAAGCAAGGGTACTTCCAGGTACGCATTAGAGAAGGGGACGAATGGAAGACTGCATTCAAAACCAAGTTTGGGCTCTATGAGTGGTTAGTGATGCCCTTCGGGCTCACCAACGCCCCTAGTACCTTTATGAGGCTAATGAATGAAGTCTTACGTGCGTTCATAGGACGCTTTGTCGTTGTCTATTTCGATGATATCCTAATCTATTCCCACACCATAGAAGATCATCTTGACCACATTAGAGCCGTTTTTGAAAAGCTTAAGCAAGAACAACTTTACGCCAACTTTAAGAAGTGCTCTTTCTGTTTAGAACGCGTAGTTTTTCTAGGCTTTGTCATTTCGGCTGAGGGAGTAGAGATGGATGAGGAAAAGGTTAGGTCAATTGTGGAGTGGCCTATACCTAAGAATGTAGGGGAAGTTCGCAGTTTTCATGGATTAGCAAGCTTTTATAGACGCTTTGTCAAAGATTTTTCTTCCATAGCTGCACCCCTAAACGAAATTGTGAAAAAAGATGTGCCTTTTAGGTGGGAAGAGCCACAACAACAGGCATTTGATGAACTTAAACGTAGGCTGACCACTGCACCCATACTTAGACTACCAAATTTTGACGAAACCTTCGAGATCGAGTGTGATGCAAGTGGAGTGGGTATAGGCGCAGTCTTGACCCAAAGTAAGAAACCCATAGCCTACTTTAGTGAAAAGTTGAAAGGAGCATCATTGAATTACTCTACCTATGATAAGGAACTTTATGCCCTTGTGCGATCCCTACAAACTTGGCAACACTATCTTCAACCCAAAGAGTTTGTGATCCACACTGACCACGAAAGCCTTACGTATCTTAAAGGGCAAGGAAAGTTGAACAAAAGACATGCCAAATGGGTAGAGTTCATAGAACAATTCCCTTACGTGATTAAGTACAAGCAAGGAAAGGATAATATAGTTGCTGATGCCCTCTCTAGGAGATACACGTTAGTGACTACATTATCTGTTGGACCTGTATAGCACCACTAGAGGGGGGGGGTGAATAGTGGGTTAGCAGAAATTACACTACAATTACCTTCAAAAACTTGTTTGAAGACCCCTTTGCCTCTTTAGCCTCAGATTCTGGAATTTCCAGAAACAGTTCACTGTTTTGAGTGCTTTGGTTGAACCACTTATACACCTGTGCAAGCTCTCAAACTTGGCAGAGATCAAGTTTAGGATGTTTATAGTATGTCATAAAAAATTCAATCAATTCCAAGCAAGTTAGCACGTTCAAATAAGCAAGAAAAGTAAAGTGTGCAATTCTGGCAGTTTCAGGCAGAATGTTAGCTTAACTTCAAACGATGATATCTCAAAATCTACCCGTGCTATTTTGATGAATCTTATGTCAAATTAAACCTTATGATGTCTAGTTTAATTTGATATAAGGCTCACTTCAAGATTCGCAGGATAACCTATTCAAATTGAACAAGTTTTGCACACTGGTCAGAATTGTTCACAGAATGTAGCAACAATTTTGTGAAGACGATTTGAATAGGCTAAACTCCTTAGAATTTAGTGATTCTTGCGGCTAATGAAAGCTAACACATTGAAGTATAATATATCCAAAATTCATGCAATTCTAAGACTGTTTGCTTGTTCAATTATGCGTGCCAAGTTAGTGTAATTCTCAGGCAGAAAACAGTAAGTGCAGGAAATAAGTAAAGAACACAAGGAATTATCCTGGTTCGGTCAATGTGACCTACTCCAGTCCCAAGAGACACCTTCTCTTGGATTTCACTAAACACCAAACACCAAAGTCACCTTACAAAGCCAAAGGAAGAAGCTTTTCACCAACTTCTTCAAGAGGCTGCACCAAAACTGAAAATCAGCACTAGTTTGTTTCACCTTTGCACCTTTGCACCTTTTGCTCACCTCTAAGGAGTAAGCTTTATACACCAGCTTCTCCCTTACAATATGTCGTTTAAAAGGTGTTGAAATGACAAGAAATGAAGAACTATACAATCATAAAGCTTGCTGCAAATGTGTTCTTCAATATAGAAGAATAGAAGAGAAGAATGGAAATAAAGAGCTAATTGTCTTGCTTGCTTTCTTGCTCTTTTTCGTTGGATGCATTTACTCTTCATCTTTGGAGCTATTTATAGCCAAGAGGACAGCCTAAAGGCTCCTCAATGAGACGTTGGAATGGCTTGAGAAATGGAGAAAATTCAGCACTTTTCTAGCTTTCAAACTTAAGCTTATCTTTTGTTGCTTTGAATTGGTCTTCCAATCTGAATTTTTATCCTCCATCTTATCCCATTATAGACGTTGGAATGAGGTGGAAAATAACTCCATTTGAACGTTTAAGAGGCAGCTCCAATCAGCAATTTCCATGTGTAAATAACTTGCCATGTGTGCAGCTGAATTGGCATGTATTTTGAACAATTTTATCTCCTCATTTTGAACACAAATAGACGTTGGAATGTAGCTAAAATATAGGCATTGGAGAATAGTTCAAAGATAGATAGAAACCAGCCTAGCTTTTGAGTTTGAATTGGTCTTCATATAGCCGTTGCATATGCTTCCTTGGTTGAGAGATTTTTGCTTCAACTTTGCTACATTGTAGGACTTGCTTTTTGTCACACAATATAATCTGAACCTTGACCATATATCACACGAAATTTTGCTCCAATTTTGACCCAAGTAGCCGTTGAAATATATGCAAGGATAACCATTTGAAATCAGCAACAAAATAGGATTTGTTTCAACTTGCCTTGACTTGTTCAAAAACTGAACATTTGTGCGCCAATATCCATCCATATCCGTGTGCACACATATAATATATAGTCATTTATGTCTTCAACATGTAGCATAGAATACCATATGAAGAATGCCAAGAATTCCAAGAAAACCATAGATGTGATGACCATAATATAAGAATTCCATTTGAGATACCATGCTGCCCATTTCCATAAATATAGGGCACGTACCATATGTGATATAAACACATATAAACATCATATAAACAATATATAACACGTTAGAAGATCCATTGGCAAGTGAAGAGACCAGAATACCCCTTAGCACAAAAATAGGAATTCTGTCCTAGGATGAACCTAGACATGGTGCTGCTCCAGATTCATTTTTGCCATGATGTGACATGACTTATAAATGTGTCATATGATCATATAAGTCCGTTGGAAGAAGACCAAATAAGAATGAGAAGTCCAAATGGTGAAATTACCAAGATAGCCCTTATAAAGATCAATAAACTTCACCACCGTGTCAAGTCAGTTTTTATCCGTGTCAAGCATGCTTTTCCTCAGCCAATTAGATTCTAAATTGAATAAGGATCATGTGGGCTTTTGAATCACTCAATTTGGAGTTCATTTGCTCAAGATATGAACCAAAACCTGCAATAGGATACTAAACCGAGCAATTTGCCTTATATTGTAAGTCATGTGACTTCAAGGCTTGGTTAGATCATATAATTAACATGTATTGACATATATATCATCTAAGATCAGTTTGAACATGTCTTGATTTAGACATGTGATTGAATTGGCCAAGTTCAATCTCATGATCTTAATCAAACTTGTTCAATCTTGATTCATTCAATCAATTTCACATTTAGCTCATAAATTCTAGCTCATAAATTCAATCTCATGCACACATATACTTTAAACGTTATACACACATACATGCTCACATATGCATTTTGCAATATATCACAACAATCTACATGCTCACATATCACATATGCATTTTGCAATCATTCAAACATGATATATCACAACAATCTACATGCTCACATATCACATATGCATTTTGCAATCATTCAAACATGATATATCACAACAATCTCCCCCTTTTGATGATTTGCAAAATTACCCCACATATGTGTATATTAAGCATCTAAATCAAGTATAAGCTTCTCTTTAAATCAAGTTAAGCTGCTCCCCCTTAATGTGTTATCTCCCCCTTAACATGATATACATATATCTCTCCCTTTTAATGTGTTATCTCCCCCTTAACATGATATACATATGTCTCTCCCCCTTAATTTTGTAAATTATGCAAAAGACTGAAGTATGTGCATGGTGTAGTAGTCAGGTGTGAGCAATTAATCCAAGTCTTGCACGTAAATGCTCAAAGATAGCTTGATTAAGGGGTTTAGTGAATATGTCAGCTACTTGTTGATCAGTTCTAACATGTTCAATGTGTATATGTCCAAGATTAACATGATCACGGAGAAAATGATAACGTACTTCTATATGCTTTGCCTTAGAGTGTAGTACAGGGTTTTTAGACAAATTTATAGCACTTGTACTATCACAATAGATGGGGATATTATTTACTTGTATTTCAAAGTCTGAAAGTTGTTGTTTAATCCATAATAGTTGAGTACAACATAGACTTAAAGCCATATATTCTGCTTCAGTAGTAGAAAGTGCAACACTAGATTGTTTCTTTGAAAACCAAGATATTAGTGAGTTTCCTAGGAATTGACATGTTCCACTAGTGCTCTTTCTATCTACTCTACATCCACCATAATCTGCATCTGAATATGCATGTAGACTTAGACTAGATTGTCTATCATACCATAAGCCTAATGTTGGTGTATGTTGAAGATATCTAAATATTCTTTTTACAGCTTTAAAGTGTGACAACTTAGGCATACTTTGAAATCTCGAACACATACATACTGCAAACATAATATCAGGTCTACTAGCAGTTAGATATAGCAATGAACCAATCATAGACCTATATAGTTTTTCATCAAATGCAACACCATTTTCATCTTTGTCTAATTTTGTTGAAGTACACATTGGTGTTGGAGATGGTTTCAAGTTTTCAAAGTTGAATTTCTTTATCATATCTCTTATGTATTTGGCTTGATTGATATGTATACCACTTGATGTTTGTTTTATTTGCAAGCCTAAGAAATAGTTTAATTCACCAACCATAGACATTTCAAACTCAGACTTCATACAATCTTCAAAGTCTTTTACTAAGTTAGGATTAGTTGAACCAAAGATTATGTCATCTACATATATTTGTATTACAAGCAAATCTTTGTCTTTCTTTTTCAAGAATAAGGTACTATTTATGGTTCCTCTTTGAAAGTTGTTACTTAGTAAAAAGTTGGCAAATCTTTCATACCATGAACGGGGGGCTTGTTTCAAACCATATAAGGCTTTCTTAAGTTTATATACATGATTAGGGTTCTTTGGATCTTCAAAGCCTGGTGGTTGTTTAACAAAAACTTCTTCTTGGATATAGCCATTTAAGAATGCACTCTTAACATCCATTTGGAATAGTTTGATGTTATTATAACATGCAAAAGCTAATAAGAGGCGTATGGATTCTAATCTTGCTACGGGGGCAAATGTTTCATCGTAATCAATACCCTCTTCTTGATTATATCCTTGAGCTACAAGTCTTGCTTTATTTCTTACTATAACCCCTTGTTCATTCATTTTGTTCCTAAACACCCATTTAGTTTCAATGATTGATTTATCCTCGGGTTTAGGTACTAAATCCCACACATTGTTTCTTTCAAATTGGTTTAACTCTTCATGCATTGCATCTATCCAATATGCATCGTTTAAGGCATCATTCACATTCTTGGGTTCAATTTGGGATATAAGTGCATGCCATTGATCATATTCATTAGGATCTATTTGCCTACGTGTTCTAACCCCTTGATTT
>AP025064.1:28652922-28716061 GCA_036186865.1 Eustoma russellianum
TAAGGTACTATTTTGATGGTTCCTCTTTGAAAGTTGTTACTTAGTAAAAAGTTGGCAAATCTTTCATACCATGCACGGGGGGCTTGTTTCAAACCATATAAGGCTTTCTTAAGTTTATATACATGATTAGGGTTCTTTGGATCTTCAAAGCCTGGTGGTTGTTTAACAAAAACTTCTTCTTGGATATAGCCATTTAAGAATGCACTCTTAACATCCATTTGGAATAGTTTGATGTTATTATAACATGCAAAAGCTAATAAGAGGCGTATGGATTCTAATCTTGCTACGGGGGCAAATGTTTCATCGTAATCAATACCCTCTTCTTGATTATATCCTTGAGCTACAAGTCTTGCTTTATTTCTTACTATAACCCCTTGTTCATTCATTTTGTTCCTAAACACCCATTTAGTTTCAATGATTGATTTATCCTCGGGTTTAGGTACTAAATCCCACACATTGTTTCTTTCAAATTGGTTTAACTCTTCATGCATTGCATCTATCCAATATGCATCGTTTAAGGCATCATTCACATTCTTGGGTTCAATTTGGGATATAAGTGCATGCCATTGATCATATTCATTAGGATCTATTTGCCTACGTGTTCTAACCCCTTGATTTACATCTCCTATGATAAGTTCTTGAGGATGCTTTTGTTTATCTCTTATTTGCCACCAATTACTTGGTTGTGCATCTTCAATAGGTTCATGATGTTCAATAGGTTGGTTAGGCACATTTTCTTCATTATGTTCTTGTGTAGGGGGAGTTTGAACTTCATGCATTTCAAGAGTTTGATTTGGTGTTTCAATTTGTTCATTTGTAGGTGGTAGGATAAGTTCATCTTCATCATGAAGTATTTGATCATTTGGTACATAGATTTCATGTTGATTACTTGTTTGGAGATATGCATTTTCATTGAACTTCACATGTATAGATTCAACTATCTTTCTTGTTTGTGCATTATAACATCTATATGCTTTAGAGTTCATTGAATATCCCACAAATATATGTTCATCAGACTTAGGATCAAACTTATCTAAGTTATCTTTTGTGTTCAATACAAAGCATTTACAACCAAAGACTTTTAGATAGTTTACTTTTGGGAGTCGTCCATTTAAGATTTCAAATGGTGTTTTGTTCAATTTCTTTCTTATTGATAGTCTGTTGATCATATAACTTGAAGTGTTTACTGCTTCAGCCCATAAGAATTTAGGTACTTTGTTTTCTACCATCATTGTTCTTGCTACTTCTTGAATAGTCCTATTCTTTCTTTCAACTACACCATTAAGTTGAGGAGTTCTTGGTGGGGAGAATTCATGTTTTATACCCTTTTCATTACAGAATTTGATTAATACACTATCTTTAAACTCACCACCTCTATCACTCCTTATCTTAATAACATGTGATTCATGTTCATTTTCAAGTTGTCTAATTAGATTAGCTATAGATGATGCACTTTCATCTTTTGAAGCAAGAAACAATGTCCAAGTATATCTTGAGAAATCATCAACTATTACACATACATAATAACTTCCACCTAAGCTTCTTGTTCTACATGGACCAAATAAGTCTATATGCAAGAGTTCTAGTATTCTTGATGTTGTGACCTCAGTTTTAGGCTTAAGGGATTCTCTAACATGTTTGCCTTTGATACAAGATTCACATAGTTGAAAATCATTCAAGTTAAGTTTAGGCAATCCTTTAACAAGACTTTTAGCGTGTAGTTTTTCTAAGGTTGATATACCTATGTGCCCTAAACGTCTATGCCAAAGATTGGGATCAGATTCATGTGAAACAAGACATTTTGTGTTACTACATAGCATATCATCCATGTTAAGCACATATATGTTTCCTTCACGTTTTCCTTTTAACACAACTTGATTGTTTTTATCCATTATCTTACAAGAGGTGGAGGAGAAGAGAACATTCAAGTTGTTGTCACATAGTTGAGAAACGCTTAAAAGCTCAAAGGTTAAGTTACTTACAAGTAGGACGTTTTTGATCTCAAACTTGTTTGGATCACCAACCTTGCCTTTGCCAATTATTTGGCCTTGGTTGTTGTCTCCAAAGGTAACTTTGCCACCTTTTGCAACGTTTTTAAGTGTGCTAAACAAATTTTTGTTGCCCGTCATATGTCTTGAGCAACCACTATCAACTATCCAATTGGTTTTGTTCTTTTCATCTTCTTTGTTGTTATAACCAGCAACTTGTCTTTCTTTGATGTTATGTACCTACAAATGTAAATAACAACTTAGGTACCCTTTGATTTTGGGTCCTTTCAAGGTTAGACAAGTTAAGTTCATGTTAGTGTACCTTTAGGTACCCAAACTTGAACAACCTTTCTTGGTTTTGAAATGTTAAAATTGTTGGACCTGTATAGCACCACTAGAGGGGGGGGTGAATAGTGGGTTAGCGGAAATTACACTACAATTACCTTCAAAAACTTGTTTGAAGACCCCTTTGCCTCTTTAGCCTCAGATTCTGGAATTTCCAGAAACAGTTCACTGTTTTGAGTGCTTTGGTTGAACCCCTTATACACCTGTGCAAGCTCTCAAACTTGGCAGAGATCAAGTTTAGAATGTTTATAATATGTCATAAAAATTTCATTCAATTCCAAGCAAGTTAGCACGTTCAAATAAGCAAGAAAAGTAAAGTGTGCAATTCTGGCAGTTTCAGGCAGAATGTTAGCTTAACTTCAAACGATGATATCTCAAAATCTACCCGTGCTATTTTGATGAATCTTATGTCAAATTAAACCTTATGATGTCTAGTTTAATTTGATATAAGGCTCACTTCAAGATTCGCAGGATAACCTATTCAAATTGAACAAGATTTGCACACTGGTCAGAATTGTTCACAGAATGTAGCAACAATTTTGTGAAGACGATTTGAATATGCTAAACTCCTTAGAATTTAGTGATTCTTGCGGCTAATGAAAGCTAACACATTGAAGTATAATATATCCAAAATTCATGCAATTCTAAGACTGTTTGCTTGTTCAATTATGCGTGCCAAGTTAGTGTAATTCTCAGGCAGAAAACAGTAAGTGCAGGAAATAAGTAAAGAACACAAGGAATTATCCTGGTTCGGTCAATGTGACCTACTCCAGTCCCAAGAGACACCTTCTCTTGGATTTCACTAAACACCAAACACCAAAGTCACCTTACAAAGCCAAAGGAAGAAGCTTTTCACCAACTTCTTCAAGAGGCTGCACCAAAACTGAAAATCAGCACTAGTTTGTTTCACCTTTGCACCTTTGCACCTTTTGCTCACCTCTAAGGAGTAAGCTTTATACACCAGCTTCTCCCTTACAATATGTCGTTTAAAAGGTGTTGAAATGACAAGAAATGAAGAACTATACAATCATAAAGCTTGCTGCAAATGTGTTCTTCAATATAGAAGAATAGAAGAGAAGAATGGAAATAAAGAGCTAATTGTCTTGCTTGCTTTCTTGCTCTTTTTCGTTGGATGCATTTACTCTTCATCTTTGGAGCTATTTATAGCCAAGAGGACAGCCTAAAGGCTCCTCAAAGTAACGTTGGAGCTGGTTGAGAATGGAGAAAAATCAGCACTTTTCTAGCTTTCAAAATTCAGCATTTGACTTTCAAGATAAAGTTGATCTTTTGATGCTTTGAAATGGTCTTCCAATCTGAACTTTTATCCTTCATTTTATCCATTATAGCCGTTGAAAATGAGGTGGAAAATAACTCCATTTGAACGTTTAAGAGGCAGCTCCAATCAGCAATTTCCATGTGTAAATAACTTGCCATGTGTGCAGCTGAATTGGCATGTATTTTGAACAATTTTATCTCCTCATTTTGAACACAAATAGACGTTGGAATGTAGCTAAAATATAGGCATTGGAGAATAGTTCAAAGATAGATAGAAACCAGCCTAGCCTTTGAGTTTGAATTAGTCTTCAACTTTGAACATATAGCCGTTTGGTTTTGCTTTCTTGGTTGAGAGATTTTTGCTCCAACTTTGCTACATTGTAGGACTTGCTTTTTGTCACACAATATAATCTGAACCTTGACCATATATCACACGAAATTTTGCTCCAATTTTGACCCAAGTAGCCGTTGAAATATATGCAAGGATAACCATTTGAAATCAGCAACAAAATAGGATTTGTTTCAACTTGCCTTGACTTGTTCAAAAACTGAATATTTGTGCGCCAATATCCATCCATATCCGTGTGCACACATATAATATATAGTCATTTATGTCTTCAACATGTAGCATAGAATACCATATGAAGAATGCCAAGAATTCCAAGAAAACCATAGATGTGATGACCATAATATAAGAATTCCATTTGAGATACCATGCTGCCCATTTCCATAAATATAGGGCACGTACCATATGTGATATAAACACATATAAACATCATATAAACAATATATAACACGTTAGAAGACCCATTGGCAAGTGAAGAGACCAGAATACCCCTTAGCACAAAAATAGGAATTTTGTCCTAGGATGAACCTAGACATGGTGCTGCTCCAGATTCATTTTTGCCATGATGTGACATGACTTATAAAAGTGTCATATGATCATATAAATCCGTTGGAAGAAGACCAAATAAGAATGAGAAGTCCAAATGGTGAAATTACCAAGATAGCCCTTATAAAGGTCAATAAGCTTCACCACCGTGTCAAGTCAGTTTTTATCCGTGTCAAGCATGCTTTTCCTCAGCCAATTAGATTCTAAATTGAATAAGGATCATGTGGGCTTTTGAATCACTCAATTTGGAGTTCATTTGCTCAAGATATGAACCAAAACCTGCAATAGGATACTAAACCGAGCAATTTGCCTTATATTGTAAGTCATGTGACTTCAAGGCTTGGTTAGATCATATGATTAACATGTATTGGCATATATATCATCTAAGATCAGTTTGAACATGTCTTGATTTAGACATGTGATTGAATTGGCCAAGTTCAATCCCATGATCTTAATCAAACTTGTTCAATCTTGATTCATTCAATCAATTTCACATTTAGCTCATAAATTCAATCTCATGCACACATATACTTTAAACGTTATACACACATACATGCTCACATATGCATTTTGCAATATATCACAACAATCTACATGCTCACATATCACATATGCATTTTGCAATCATTCAAACATGATATATCACAACAATCTCCCCCTTTTGATGATTTGCAAAATTACCCCACATATGTGTATATTAAGCATCTAAATCAAGTATAAGCTTCTCTTTAAATCAAGTTAAGCTGCTCCCCCTTAATGTGTTATCTCCCCCTTAACATGATATACATATATCTTTCCCTTTTAATGTGTTACATATGTCTCTCCCCCTTAATTTTGTAAATTATGCAAAAGACTGAAGTATGTGCATGGTGTAGTAGTCAGGTGTGAGCAATTAATCCAAGTCTTGCACGTAAATGCTCAAAGATAGCTTGATTAAGGGGTTTAGTGAATATGTCAGCTACTTGTTGATCAGTTCTAACATGTTCAATGTGTATATGTCCAAGATTAACATGATCACGGAGAAAATGATAACGTACTTCTATATGCTTTGCCTTAGAGTGTAGTACAGGGTTTTTAGACAAATTTATAGCACTTGTACTATCACAATAGATGGGGATATTATTTACTTGTATTTCAAAGTCTGAAAGTTGTTGTTTAATCCATAATAGTTGAGTACAACATAGACTTAAAGCCATATATTCTGCTTCAGTAGTAGAAAGTGCAACACTAGATTGTTTCTTTGAAAACCAAGATATTAATGAGTTTCCTAGGAATTGACATGTTCCACTAGTGCTCTTTCTATCTACTCTACATCCACCATAATCTGCATCTGAATATGCATGTAGACTTAGACTAGATTGTCTATCATACCATAAGCCTAATGTTGGTGTATGTTGAAGATATCTAAATATTCTTTTTACAGCTTTAAAGTGTGACAACTTAGGCATACTTTGAAATCTTGCACACATACATACTGCAAACATAATATCAGGTCTACTAGCAGTTAGATATAGCAATGAACCAATCATAGACCTATATAGTTTTTCATCAAATGCAACACCATTTTCATCTTTGTCTAATTTTGTTGAAGTACACATTGGTGTTGGAGATGGTTTCAAGTTTTCAAAGTTGAATTTCTTTATCATATCTCTTATGTATTTGGCTTGATTGATATGTATACCACTTGATGTTTGTTTTATTTGCAAGCCTAAGAAATAGTTTAATTCACCAACCATAGACATTTCAAACTCAGACTTCATACAATCTTCAAAGTCTTTTACTAAGTTAGGATTAGTTGAACCAAAGATTATGTCATCTACATATATTTGTATTACAAGCAAATCTTTGTCTTTCTTTTTCAAGAATAAGGTACTATCTATGGTTCCTCTTTGAAAGTTGTTACTTAGTAAAAAGTTGGCAAATCTTTCATACCATGCACGGGGGGCTTGTTTCAAACCATATAAGGCTTTCTTAAGTTTATATACATGATTAGGGTTCTTTGGATCTTCAAAGCCTGGTGGTTGTTTAACAAAAACTTCTTCTTGGATATAGCCATTTAAGAATGCACTCTTAACATCCATTTGGAATAGTTTGATGTTATAATAACATGCAAAAGCTAATAAGAGGCGTATGGATTCTAATCTTGCTACGGGGGCAAATGTTTCATCGTAATCAATACCCTCTTCTTGATTATATCCTTGAGCTACAAGTCTTGCTTTATTTCTTACTACAACCCCTTGTTCATTCATTTTGTTCCTAAACACCCATTTAGTTCCAATGATTGATTTATCCTCGGGTTTAGGTACTAAATCCCACACATTGTTTCTTTCAAATTGGTTTAACTCTTCATGCATTGCATCTATCCAATATGCATCGTTTAATGCATCATTCATATTCTTAGGTTCAATTTGGGATATAAGTGCATGCCATTGATCATATTCATTAGGATCTATTTGCCTACGTGTTCTAACCCCTTGATTTACATCTCCTATGATAAGTTCTTGAGGATGCTTTTGTTTATCTCTTATTTGCCACCAATTACTTGGTTGTGCATCTTCAATAGGTTCATGATGTTCAATAGATTGGTTAGACACATTTTCTTCATTATGTTCTTGTGTAGGGGGAGTTTGAACTTCATGCATTTCAAGAGTTTGATTTGGTGTTTCAATTTGTTCATTTGTGGGTGGTAGGATAAGTTCATCTTCATCATGAAGTATTTGATCATTTGGTACATAGATTTCATGTTGATTACTTGTTTGGAGATATGCATTTTCATTGAACTTCACATGTATAGATTCAACTATCTTTCTTGTTTGTGCATTATAACATCTATATGCTTTAGAGTTCATTGAATATCCCACAAATATATGTTCATCAGACTTAGGATCAAACTTATCTAAGTTATCTTTTGTGTTCAATACAAAGCATTTACAACCAAAGACTTTTAGATAGTTTACTTTTGGGAGTCGTCCATTTAAGATTTCAAATGGTGTTTTGTTCAATTTCTTTCTTATTGATAGTCTGTTGATCATATAACTTGAAGTGTTTACTGCTTCAGCCCATAAGAATTTAGGTACTTTGTTTTCTACCATCATTGTTCTTGCTACTTCTTGAATAGTCCTATTCTTTCTTTCAACTACACCATTAAGTTGAGGAGTTCTTGGTGGGGAGAATTCATGTTTTATACCCTTTTCATTACAGAATTTGATTAATTCACTATTTTTAAACTCACCACCTCTATCACTCGTTATCTTAATAACATGTGATTCATGTTCATTTTCAAGTTGTCTAATTAGATTAGCTATAGATGATGCACTTTCATCTTTTGAAGCAAGAAACAATGTCCAAGTATATCTTGAGAAATCATCAACTATTACACATACATAATAACTTCCACCTAAGCTTCTTGTTCTACATGGACCAAATAAGTCTATATGCAAGAGTTCTAGTATTCTTGATGTTGTGACCTCGGTTTTAGGCTTAAGGGATTCTCTAACATGTTTTCCTTTGATACAAGATTCACATAGTTGAAAATCATTCAAGTTAAGTTTAGGCAATCCTTTAACAAGACTTTTAGCGTGTAGTTTTTCTAAGGTTGTTATACCTATGTGTCCTAAACGTCTATGCCAAAGATTGGGATCAGATTCATGTGAAACAAGACATTTTGTGTTACTACTTAGCATATCATCCATGTTAAGCACATATATGTTTCCTTCACGTTTTCCTTTTAACACAACTTGATTGTTTTTATCCATTATCTTACAAGAAGTGGAGGAGAAGAGAACATTCAAGTTGTTGTCACATAGTTGAGAAACACTTAAAAGCTCAAAGGTTAAGTTACTTACAAGTAGGACGTTTTTGATCTCAAACTTGTTTGGATCACCAACCTTGCCTTTGCCAATTATTTGGCCTTGGTTGTTGTCTCCAAAGGTAACTTTGCCACCTTTTGCAACGTTCTTAAGTGTGCTAAACAAATTTTTGTTGCCCGTCATATGTCTTGAGCAACCACTATCAACTATCCAATTGGTTTTGTTCTTTTCATCTTCTTTGTTGTTATAACCAGCAACTTGTCTTTCTTTGATGTTATGTACCTACAAATGTAAATAACAACTTAGGTACCCTTTGATTTTGGGTCCTTTCAAGGTTAAACAAGTTAAGTTCATGTTAGTGTACCTTTAGGTACCCAAACTTGAACAACCTTTCTTGGTTTTGAAATGTTAAAATCATGTTGCATATAATGATCAAATAGTGGATTTTGATACATAGAATATGATGAAAAAGGGGCTGCACATTTATGTCTAGTTGAATAAGCATTGTAAGTTCTATATGCATTTGAATGTTGCCATGTATATGAGTTATATCTTGGCCGTGTATAAGCATTGAATTTAGGCCGTGTATAAGCAAGATGTTGTGTGTGTCTAGGCCGTGTGTTGTAAACTGATTTAGGCCGAGAGTATGTCATGTTCTTCACATAAGCATGTTGTTGCATATAAGGCATAACTTGAGCAGATTGCATACTACTTTGTTTAGGCATTCTTGTATACATGTAAGCATGGTTTCTAGGTGTATTTACCTTCCTATATGTTGATGCATTTTGCAATTTTTGTGATGAAGGTGGTGTGGGCAGAATAGGTTCATTTCTAAATGCATTTGGCCTATATTTCATGTTGGTTGAAGATGATACAAATGTTGTTTCCTTAGGTGTGTATTCAGCTTCTTTAACATATCCAAGACCTTGTTTGTCATTTCCATGCTTTTGAGATGCAATAAGAGTGTCTAACATGTTGGAACCATTCTTAAATTGTTCTAAAGATTTGATCAAGTCTAGGTTGCATGCTTTTAATGATTCAAATTCAGTTTGTATTTCATGTAATTTAGACTTTAAAACGTTGAAATCAACACATTGCACACATTGCACATTTTCATGTTTGTTCTTAAGTTCCTTAATCTGATTTTGCATTGAACTAATAGTGTTAGATGATTCAAGTTGAAGAACTTCTAGTTGAGAAGTTAGATTCAAGTTAGACGTCTCCAACTTGTTCTTCTCCTCAACTATTCTTTTCTTCTCCTTGGATAGCTTCTTATATCTATCATGCAACTTTTCTAATTCATCCAACAATTCATCTTGAGTAAAATCACATTCAGAGTCAGAATCGAATGTTACCTCATTTGTAGACTTTGAAGCCAAACATGTTTGTGCAACTTCAGGTTCCACCTCGGATTCGGATGAAGATGTGTCATCCCAAGTGCTTGAACTTACCTTGAGAGCTTTCTTCCTCCTTTGCATAGGTTCTACTCTAGTTTTTGTCCTTGTCTTTTCATCCATGTCACGGTTTTTGTTCTTGTTTGGACAATCATATGAGATGTGTCCTTGTTTGCCACATTCATAACACTTAAGTTCTTTATCATACCATTTACCATCTTGTTTGTTAGATTTCACATTGATAGGGGCAGCTGATTTTGCTTGTCTTTTAGTTGGTCTTTTCTTGAAAAACTTCCTTAAACGCCTAGCTAACAACATTATGTCTTCTTCATCACTTTCATCATCACTTTCATACTCGGCTTGATTAGATGATTCGGGTTCATTTGTTACAAATGCAAGTGATTTAGACTTGTTACTAGTTTCAGCCTTTCTTATATTCAACTTGTTTTCATAAACTTTTAAGGAGCCTATCAATTCATCAAGTTTTATTTGAGAAAGATCTTTGCTTTCTTCAATGGCACTAACTTTGGCATCCCATTCAATTGGCAAACTTCTCAAAACTTTTTGCACTTTTTCTTTCATCAAAAACGTTTTACCAAGGGATTCAAGTGAGTTGTATAAGTTTGTAAGCCTTAAATCCATATCAACAATTGATTCATTAGGCAGTAAATGAAATGTTTCAAGTGTAGTCATTAACATGTTAATCTTTGATTCCTTTACTTGATTAGTTCCTTGATGCTTCATTTCAAGACATTTCCACATATCCTTTGCACTTAAACATGAAGAGACATAGGCAGATTCACTCCTACTTAAACCATTCAACAATAATTGCATTGCTTTAGCATTAAGAGTCATTTTCTTTTTATCTTCATCACTCCAATCTTTTCTATATTTCTCAACTTCTTGTGATAAGCCATCAATTATAACATGCTTAGTAGGCACATAAGGTCCATCTTCAATGATAGACCACAAGTCTATATCAATAGCCATTAAGAACAATTTCATCCTAAGTTTCCAATGACTAAAGTTTTCTCCATCAAAAAGAGGTGGTCTTTGTGTGGACATGCCTTCTAATTCTATTTTCATGTGTGACTTAGACATGCTTCTTAGTGTGTGAGAAAACGTTTAAAACACTTATAAGAAGGAAAGAAAGTGTCACCTTGTTGTAGATACCAAATATGAAGAATATAAGACAACCAGAAAATTTCCAGCAACTTTGCAACTTGGAGTGTAAACTGTTTTCAGCTCAAATAAGAATATGGTGCTCAACCTTGCTCTGATACCAATTGTTGGACCTGTATAGCACCACTAGAGGGGGGGGGGTGAATAGTGGGTTAGCGGAAATTACACTACAATTACCTTCAAAAACTTGTTTGAAGACCCCTTTGCCTCTTTAGCCTCAGATTCTGGAATTTCCAGAAACAGTTCACTGTTTTGAGTGCTTTGGTTGAACCCCTTATACACCTGTGCAAGCTCTCAAACTTGGCAGAGATCAAGTTTAGAATGTTTATAATATGTCATAAAAATTTCATTCAATTCCAAGCAAGTTAGCACGTTCAAATAAGCAAGAAAAGTAAAGTGTGCAATTCTGGCAGTTTCAGGCAGAATGTTAGCTTAACTTCAAACGATGATATCTCAAAATCTACCCGTGCTATTTTGATGAATCTTATGTCAAATTAAACCTTATGATGTCTAGTTTAATTTGATATAAGGCTCACTTCAAGATTCGCAGGATAACCTATTCAAATTGAACAAGTTTTGCACACTGGTCAGAATTGTTCACAGAATGTAGCAACAATTTTGTGAAGACGATTTGAATATGCTAAACTCCTTAGAATTTAGTGATTCTTGCGGCTAATGAAAGCTAACACATTGAAGTATAATATATCCAAAATTCATGCAATTCTAAGACTGTTTGCTTGTTCAATTATGCGTGCCAAGTTAGTGTAATTCTCAGGCAGAAAACAGTAAGTGCAGGAAATAAGTAAAGAACACAAGGAATTATCCTGGTTCGGTCAATGTGACCTACTCCAGTCCCAAGAGACACCTTCTCTTGGATTTCACTAAACACCAAACACCAAAGTCACCTTACAAAGCCAAAGGAAGAAGCTTTTCACCAACTTCTTCAAGAGGCTGCACCAAAACTGAAAATCAGCACTAGTTTGTTTCACCTTTGCACCTTTGCACCTTTTGCTCACCTCTAAGGAGTAAGCTTTATACACCAGCTTCTCCCTTACAATATGTCGTTTAAAAGGTGTTGAAATGACAAGAAATGAAGAACTATACAATCATAAAGCTTGCTGCAAATGTGTTCTTCAATATAGAAGAATAGAAGAGAAGAATGGAAATAAAGAGCTAATTGTCTTGCTTGCTTTCTTGCTCTTTTTCGTTGGATGCATTTACTCTTCATCTTTGGAGCTATTTATAGCCAAGAGGACAGCCTAAAGGCTCCTCAAAGTAACGTTGGAGCTGGTTGAGAATGGAGAAAAATCAGCACTTTTCTAGCTTTCAAAATTCAGCATTTGACTTTCAAGATAAAGTTGATCTTTTGATGCTTTGAAATGGTCTTCCAATCTGAACTTTTATCCTTCATTTTATCCATTATAGCCGTTGAAAATGAGGTGGAAAATAACTCCATTTGAACGTTTAAGAGGCAGCTCCAATCAGCAATTTCCATGTGTAAATAACTTGCCATGTGTGCAGCTGAATTGGCATGTATTTTGAACAATTTTATCTCCTCATTTTGAACACAAATAGACGTTGGAATGTAGCTAAAATATAGGCATTGGAGAATAGTTCAAAGATAGATAGAAACCAGCCTAGCCTTTGAGTTTGAATTAGTCTTCAACTTTGAACATATAGCCGTTTGGTTTTGCTTTCTTGGTTGAGAGATTTTTGCTCCAACTTTGCTACATTGTAGGACTTGCTTTTTGTCACACAATATAATCTGAACCTTGACCATATATCACACGAAATTTTGCTCCAATTTTGACCCAAGTAGCCGTTGAAATATATGCAAGGATAACCATTTGAAATCAGCAACAAAATAGGATTTGTTTCAACTTGCCTTGACTTGTTCAAAAACTGAATATTTGTGCGCCAATATCCATCCATATCCGTGTGCACACATATAATATATAGTCATTTATGTCTTCAACATGTAGCATAGAATACCATATGAAGAATGCCAAGAATTCCAAGAAAACCATAGATGTGATGACCATAATATAAGAATTCCATTTGAGATACCATGCTGCCCATTTCCATAAATATAGGGCACGTACCATATGTGATATAAACACATATAAACATCATATAAACAATATATAACACGTTAGAAGACCCATTGGCAAGTGAAGAGACCAGAATACCCCTTAGCACAAAAATAGGAATTTTGTCCTAGGATGAACCTAGACATGGTGCTGCTCCAGATTCATTTTTGCCATGATGTGACATGACTTATAAAAGTGTCATATGATCATATAAATCTGTTGGAAGAAGACCAAATAAGAATGAGAAGTCCAAATGGTGAAATTACCAAGATAGCCCTTATAAAGGTCAATAAGCTTCACCACCGTGTCAAGTCAGTTTTTATCCGTGTCAAGCATGCTTTTCCTCAGCCAATTAGATTCTAAATTGAATAAGGATCATGTGGGCTTTTGAATCACTCAATTTGGAGTTCATTTGCTCAAGATATGAACCAAAACCTGCAATAGGATACTAAACCGAGCAATTTGCCTTATATTGTAAGTCATGTGACTTCAAGGCTTGGTTAGATCATATGATTAACATGTATTGGCATATATATCATCTAAGATCAGTTTGAACATGTCTTGATTTAGACATGTGATTGAATTGGCCAAGTTCAATCCCATGATCTTAATCAAACTTGTTCAATCTTGATTCATTCAATCAATTTCACATTTAGCTCATAAATTCAATCTCATGCACACATATACTTTAAACGTTATACACACATACATGCTCACATATGCATTTTGCAATATATCACAACAATCTACATGCTCACATATCACATATGCATTTTGCAATCATTCAAACATGATATATCACAACAAAAATCATGTTGCATATAATGAACAAATAGTGGATTTTGATACATAGAATATGATGGAAAAGGGGCTGCACATTTATGTCTAGTTGGATAAGCATTGTAAGTTCTATATGCATTTGAATGTTGCCATGTATATGAGTTATATCTTGGCCGTGTATAAGCATGATGTTGTGTGTGTCTAGGCCGTGTGTTGTAAACTGATTTAGGCCGAGAGTATGTCATGTTCTTCACATAAGCATGTTGTTGCATATAAGGCATAACTTGAGCAGATTGCATACTACTTTGTTTAGGCATTCTTGTATACATGTAAGCATGGTTTCTAGATGTATTTACCTTCCTATATGTTGATGCATTTTGCAATCTTTGTGATGAAGGTGGTGTGGGCAGAATAGGTTCATTTCTAAATGCATTTGGCCTATATTTCATGTTGGTTGAAGATGATACAAATGTTGTTTCCTTAGGTGTGTATTCAGCTTCTTTAACATATCCAAGACCTTGTTTGTCATTTCCATGCTTTTGAGATGCAATAAGAGTGTCTAACATGTTGGAACCATTCTTAAATTGTTCTAAAGATTTGTTCAAGTCTAGGTTGCATGCTTTTAATGATTCAAATTCAGTTTGTATTTCATGTAATTTAGACTTTAAAACGTTGAAATCAACACATTGCACACATTGCACATTTTCATGTTTGTTCTTAAGTTCCTTAATCTGATTTTGCATTGAACTAATAGTGTTAGATGATTCAAGTTGAAGAACTTCTAGTTGAGAAGTTAGATTCAAGTTAGACGTCTCCAACTTGTTCTTCTCCTCAACTATTCTTTTCTTCTCCTTGGATAGCTTCTTATATCTATCATGCAACTTTTCTAATTCATCCAACAATTCATCTTGAGTAAAATCACATTCAGAGTCAGAATCGAATGTTACCTCATTTGTAGACTTTGAAGCCAAACATGTTTGTGCAACTTCAGGTTCCTCCTCGGATTCGGATGAAGATGTGTCATCCCAAGTGCTTGAACTTACCTTGAGAGCTTTCTTCCTCCTTTGCATAGGTTCTACTCTAGTTTTTGTCCTTGTCTTTTCATCCATGTCACGGTTTTTGTTCTTGTTTGGACAATCATATGAGATGTGTCCTTGTTTGCCACATTCATAACACTTAAGTTCTTTATCATACCATTTACCATCTTGTTCGTTAGATTTCACATTGATAGGGGCAGCTGATTTTGCTTGTCTTTTAGTTGGTCTTTTCTTGAAAAACTTCCTTAAACGCCTAGCTAACAACATTATGTCTTCTTCATCACTTTCATCATCACTTTCATACTCGGCTTGATTAGATGATTCGGGTTCATTTGTTACAAATGCAAGTGATTTAGACTTGTTACTAGTTTCAGCCTTTCTTATATTCAACTTGTTTTCATAAACTTTTAAGGAGCCTATCAATTCATCAAGTTTTATTTGAGAAAGATCTTTGCTTTCTTCAATGGCACTAACTTTGGCATCCCATTCAATTGGCAAACTTCTCAAAACTTTTTGCACTTTTTCTTTCATCAAAAACGTTTTACCAAGGGATTCAAGTGAGTTGTATAAGTTTGTAAGCCTTAAATCCATATCAACAATTGATTCATTAGGCAGTAAATGAAATGTTTCAAGTGTAGTCATTAACATGTTAATCTTTGATTCCTTTACTTGATTAGTTCCTTCATGCTTCATTTCAAGACATTTCCACATATCCTTTGCACTTAAACATGAAGAGACATAGGCAGATTCACTCCTACTTAAACCATTCAACAATAATTGCATTGCTTTAGCATTAAGACTCATTTTCTTTTTATCTTCATCACTCCAATCTTTTCTATATTTCTCAACTTCTCGTGATAAGCCATCAATTATAACATGCTTAGTAGGCACATAAGGTCCATCTTCAATGATAGACCACAAGTCTATATCAATAGCCATTAAGAACAATTTCATCCTAAGTTTCCAATGACTAAAGTTTTCTCCATCAAAAAGAGGTGGTCTTTGTGTGGACATGCCTTCTAATTCTATTTTCATGTGTGACTTAGACATGCTTCTTAGTGTGTGAGAAAACGTTTAAAACACTTATAAGAAGGAAAGAAAGTGTCACCTTGTTGTAGATACCAAATATGAAGAATATAAGACAACCAGAAAATTTCCAGCAACTTTGCAACTTGGAGTGTAAACTGTTTTCAGCTCAAATAAGAATATGGTGCTCAACCTTGCTCTGATACCAATTGTTGGACCTGTATAGCACCACTAGAGGGGGGGGTGAATAGTGGGTTAGCGGAAATTACACTACAATTACCTTCAAAAACTTGTTTGAAGACCCCTTTGCCTCTTTAGCCTCAGATTCTGGAATTTCCAGAAACAGTTCACTGTTTTGAGTGCTTTGGTTGAACCACTTATACACCTGTGCAAGCTCTCAAACTTGGCAGAGATCAAGTTTAGGATGTTTATAGTATGTCATAAAAAATTCAATCAATTCCAAGCAAGTTAGCACGTTCAAATAAGCAAGAAAAGTAAAGTGTGCAATTCTGGCAGTTTCAGGCAGAATGTTAGCTTAACTTCAAACGATGATATCTCAAAATCTACCCGTGCTATTTTGATGAATCTTATGTCAAATTAAACCTTATGATGTCTAGTTTAATTTGATATAAGGCTCACTTCAAGATTCGCAGGATAACCTATTCAAATTGAACAAGTTTTGCACACTGGTCAGAATTGTTCACAGAATGTAGCAACAATTTTGTGAAGACGATTTGAATAGGCTAAACTCCTTAGAATTTAGTGATTCTTGCGGTTAATGAAAGCTAACACATTGAAGTATAATATATCCAAAATTCATGCAATTCTAAGACTGTTTGCTTGTTCAATTATGCGTGCCAAGTTAGTGTAATTCTCAGGCAGAAAACAGTAAGTGCAGGAAATAAGTAAAGAACACAAGGAATTATCCTGGTTCGGTCAATGTGACCTACTCCAGTCCCAAGAGACACCTTCTCTTGGATTTCACTAAAAACCAAACACCAAAGTCACCTTACAAAGCCAAAGGAAGAAGCTTTTCACCAACTTCTTCAAGAGGCTGCACCAAAACTGAAAATCAGCACTAGTTTGTTTCACCTTTGCACCTTTGCACCTTTTGCTCACCTCTAAGGAGTAAGCTTTATACACCAGCTTCTCCCTTACAATATGTCGTTTAAAAGGTGTTGAAATGACAAGAAATGAAGAACTATACAATCATAAAGCTTGCTGCAAATGTGTTCTTCAATATAGAAGAATAGAAGAGAAGAATGGAAATAAAGAGCTAATTGTCTTGCTTGCTTTCTTGCTCTTTTTCGTTGGATGCATTTACTCTTCATCTTTGGAGCTATTTATAGCCAAGAGGACAGCCTAAAGGCTCCTCAATGAGACGTTGGAATGGCTTGAGAAATGGAGAAAATTCAGCACTTTTCTAGCTTTCAAACTTAAGCTTATCTTTTGTTGCTTTGAATTGGTCTTCCAATCTGAATTTTTATCCTCCATCTTATCCCATTATAGACGTTGGAATGAGGTGGAAAATAACTCCATTTGAACGTTTAAGAGGCAGCTCCAATCAGCAATTTCCATGTGTAAATAACTTGCCATGTGTGCAGCTGAATTGGCATGTATTTTGAACAATTTTATCTCCTCATTTTGAACACAAATAGACGTTGGAATGTAGCTAAAATATAGGCATTGGAGAATAGTTCAAAGATAGATAGAAACCAGCCTAGCTTTTGAGTTTGAATTGGTCTTCATATAGCCGTTGCATATGCTTCCTTGGTTGAGAGATTTTTGCTTCAACTTTGCTACATTGTAGGACTTGCTTTTTGTCACACAATATAATCTGAACCTTGACCATATATCACACGAAATTTTGCTCCAATTTTGACCCAAGTAGCCGTTGAAATATATGCAAGGATAACCATTTGAAATCAGCAACAAAATAGGATTTGTTTCAACTTGCCTTGACTTGTTCAAAAACTGAACATTTGTGCGCCAATATCCATCCATATCCGTGTGCACACATATAATATATAGTCATTTATGTCTTCAACATGTAGCATAGAATACCATATGAAGAATGCCAAGAATTCCAAGAAAACCATAGATGTGATGACCATAATATAAGAATTCCATTTGAGATACCATGCTGCCCATTTCCATAAATATAGGGCACGTACCATATGTGATATAAACACATATAAACATCATATAAACAATATATAACACGTTAGAAGATCCATTGGCAAGTGAAGAGACCAGAATACCCCTTAGCACAAAAATAGGAATTCTGTCCTAGGATGAACCTAGACATGGTGCTGCTCCAGATTCATTTTTGCCATGATGTGACATGACTTATAAATGTGTCATATGATCATATAAGTCCGTTGGAAGAAGACCAAATAAGAATGAGAAGTCCAAATGGTGAAATTACCAAGATAGCCCTTATAAAGATCAATAAACTTCACCACCGTGTCAAGTCAGTTTTTATCCGTGTCAAGCATGCTTTTCCTCAGCCAATTAGATTCTAAATTGAATAAGGATCATGTGGGCTTTTGAATCACTCAATTTGGAGTTCATTTGCTCAAGATATGAACCAAAACCTGCAATAGGATACTAAACCGAGCAATTTGCCTTATATTGTAAGTCATGTGACTTCAAGGCTTGGTTAGATCATATAATTAACATGTATTGACATATATATCATCTAAGATCAGTTTGAACATGTCTTGATTTAGACATGTGATTGAATTGGCCAAGTTCAATCTCATGATCTTAATCAAACTTGTTCAATCTTGATTCATTCAATCAATTTCACATTTAGCTCATAAATTCTAGCTCATAAATTCAATCTCATGCACACATATACTTTAAACGTTATACACACATACATGCTCACATATGCATTTTGCAATATATCACAACAATCTACATGCTCACATATCACATATGCATTTTGCAATCATTCAAACATGATATATCACAACAATCTACATGCTCACATATCACATATGCATTTTGCAATCATTCAAACATGATATATCACAACATTATCTTCCCGCTTCTTAGGATTTGAATCACTTAAGGACTTGTACCCCAATGACCATGACTTTGGCACCATATTCGAGGCATGTAAAGAAGCACCATTTGGAAAATTTTACATACATGAGGGTTATCTTTTCAAAGAGCAAAAATTGTGCGTTCCCCAATCATCCCTACGAGAAGCATTGACCAGAGAAGCCCATGGGGGAGGCTTAATGGGTCATTTCGGAGTGTTCAAAACCCTTGAAACTCTTAAGGAACATTTCTATTGGCCCCACATGAGAGTAGACGTCGAGAGGTTGTGTGGTAATTGCATCACCTGCAAACAAGCCAAATCCAAGTCCCAACCCCATGGCCTTTACACGCCTTTACCCGTCCCTGATTCCCCTTGGATTGACATTTCTATGGACTTTGTTTTAGGACTTCCTAGGTCTCGGGGAGGACGCGATAGCATTTATGTTGTGGTCGATCGATTTTCAAAAATGGCACATTTCATAGCATGTAGAAAGGTTGATGATGCCACACATGTTGCTGATTTGTTCTTCAAAGAAATTGTTAGATTGCATGGCATGCCACGTACAATTGTAAGTGATAGAGATACGAAATTTTTGAGTCATTTTTGGCGTGTTTTGTGGGCTAAACTTGGTACACAATTGTTGTTTTCCACCACCGCACACCCACAAACTGATGGACAAACTGAAGTCGTTAATCGTACTCTTTCTCAACTTTTGCGTGCCATTTTGCAAAAACACATTAAACATTGGGAAGATTGTTTACCATATATCGAATTTGCATATAATAGGAGTGTCCATCACGGTACTTTGCATAGTCCATTTGAAATCGTGTATGGCTTTAATCCCTTGTCTCCCATTGATTTGATTCCTATTCCCGTGCATGAACGTTCTAGTCTTGATGGTAAACAAAAAGCGGACAACATAAAGAAATTGCATGAACAAGTTAAAACACAACTAGAAAAGAAAAACAAAGCTTATGAAAGACGAGCTAACAAACATCGGAAAAGAGTTGTGTTCAAACCTGGAGATTTAGTGTGGTTACATTTGCGTAAAGAAAGATTTCCCAATGAAAGAAAGTCAAAATTGATGCCTAGAGGAGATGGACCCTTTAAAGTATTGAAACGCATAGGTGATAATGCATACATCCTCGATCTTCCCGACAGGTATGGTTCAGTTTCCCCTACTTTTAATGTTGCTGATCTAACCCCTTTCAACGATGACCTTTTTGATTCGAGGACGAATCCTTTTGAGGAGGGGGGATTGATGAGGATCAAGGGTCCGATGAGGATCAAAGGCCCTATCAAGAGGTCAAAGGTCCTATAACAAGAAGGAGGGCAAGAGAACTTTGTCATCAAGTTGCCATCTTCTTGTACAAACATGTTCAAGATGAACCTAAAACTCCTTGGGTTCATTTCATTGAACCTTCAACTTGAGCATGTATCACATGCACGTCTACATTATTGGCTTTTAGATCTTTGTTTTGTTTCGTGTGATCTTTGTTTTATGTCTTTTCTTTGTAGGTAAATTAGGTACATGAAATGTTTCAAGAGAATGTTTCAAGAGAATGTTTCAAGAGAATGTTTGAAGAGAATGTTTGAAGAGAATGTTCGAAGAGAATGTTTGTCTATGCTAAGACAAATTCAAACGTGTCCAAGATAGAATCTCTTGATCAAGTTGAAAAACATCTCCATTATCCATATGAAGGGGGCGGCCACTTTAAATTGGAAGATGACATCTTACTTGAATTTGAACTTGAAGATAAACTTGAATTCAAATTCAACCATAATTTGAATTCAAGTTTCAACCAATTTGAGGCTTACATTTCAAAAAGGATTCAGCCATCATCTCTAGGGGATCACACGCCATCTTTGAAGAGTAAGGAAGATAAGATCACAATGCAAAATTGAATTCAAGTCCAGCCATCTTATCTCATCAAAATCAGATTTTCTACACCCCATTATCATTACACACGCCACTTGGAGATAAAAAAGATGGGATCATAATTCAAAGATGGAATTCAAGATTCAACCTCTTCATCTACATCTCCAAGACGCCATAAACATGACCAGATTCATTGAAGATAACATCTCGCAAACATTTCAAGTTTTAGCTAGAATTATCTTAGTTTAAATTTTCAAGCAAAATTCAAATTTAAACATTTGTTAGATAGCTTTATTTGAATTATCTCTAGCCATTTTCAAGCTAAAGGGGACGCCTACTAGGCCTATAAATAGACCCCTTTGGCTGGTTGTAAACTCACATTTTCGATGAATAACAATTCTTGATATTTTCTTCACTTTGAGTGATACTTTGTTTTCTTGGTTTTGCATTAAAAACCTAGGTTAAGATCCTTCAAAGTTGAGCATATTGAAGGTGTTGCCATTGCTTAAAGGTGCCGTCCAGGAGGGCCATATTGGTTTGCCTGATCAACGACCATCTTGAAGTGTTGGTCTAGCTCATCCTTGATCCATACGTTTTTATTCATTAAGGAAGCAAGGGGAAGTCTTCTTCCTTGTGCCTAACCCTTGTGAAGGACGTTTGGAAGGTGGAATTGTTGGAGCCCACGAGTTGCACGCATCAGGTCCTTACAAACTTGGCAACACTACTTGCAACCCAAAGAGTTTGTCATTCATACTGATCATGAAAGTTTGAAGTACCTTAAGAGTCAAGGAAAACTGAATAAGAGACATGCAAAGTGGGTTGAGTTTATTGAGCAATTTCCTTATGTCATTAAGTATAAGCAAGGAAAAGATAACATAGTTGCTGATGCTTTGTCTAGAAGGTATACTTTGATTACTAAGTTGTCTTCACACTTGCTTGGCTTTCAATTTGTTAAGGAATTGTATAAGGATGACGCTGATTTTGCTTCCATTTATGATGCATGTGTTGATTCTCCCTTTGGTAAATTTTATTTGCATGATGCCTATTTGTTTAAGGAGAAACGATTATGCATTCCTAAGGGATCAATGCGTGAATTGTTGGTTAAGGAAGCACATGGGGGCGGGTTGATGGGACACTTTGGAGTTTTTAAAACTTTAGAAACTTTAAAAGAACATTTCTTTTGGCCTCACATGAAATCAGATGTTGCAAAGGCTTGTAGTAGTTGCATCACTTGTAGGCAAGCTAAGTCCAAAACACAACCTCATGGTTTGTACACACCCTTGGACGTACCTAGTGCACCTTGGGAGGACATTTCTATGGACTTTGTTCTTGGCTTACCTAGATCAAGAGGTGGTAGAGATAGTGTCTTTGTTGTGGTAGACAGATTCTCTAAGATGGCACACTTTATTGCTTGTCACAAAGTAGATGATGCTTCCTACATTGCAAATCTATTCTTTAAAGAAGTTGTTAGGTTGCATGGCATGCCTAAAACAATTGTCAGTGATAGGGACAGTAAATTCTTGAGTCATTTTTGGCGTGTGCATTGGAGCAAGTTGGGAACTAAGCTTTTGTTTTCTACTACTGCACATCCACAAACAGATGGCCAAACTGAAGTGGTAAATAGGACCTTGTCACAAATGTTGCGTGCGTTAATCCAAAGCAATCTGAAAAATTGGGAAGAATGTTTACCACACATTGAGTTTGCTTACAATAGGGCTGTTCATAGTGGGTCTTTGTATTCCCCTTTTGAAGTTGTCTATGGTTTTCTACCCCACTCCCCACTTGATTTGTTGCCTATTCCAATTGATGAGCGTACTAGCATGGATGGCAAACAACGAGCTGAAATGATCAAAAAGTTGCATGAAAAGTGTTGAGATATAGTATGTTTGAGTGATTGCAAAATGTATATGTGAGCATATGTGTAATTGTTGTGCAAAATGTATATGTGTGCATATGTGTAATTGTTGTGATTAGAAAATGCATATGTGATATATATGTGTGTAACGTTTACATATGAAATTGATTGTGCAAGACATGAACTTATGAACTTATGAGCTAAATGTGAAATTGCTTGAATGAATCAAGATTGAACAAGTTTGATTAAGATCATGAGATTGAACTTGGCCAATTCAATCACATATCTTAATCAAGACATGTTCAAACTGATCTTGGATGATATATATGTCAATACATGTTTATTATATGAACTAACCAAGCCTTGAAGTCACATGACTTACAATATAAGGCAAATTGTTCGGTTTAGTATCCTATTGCAGGTTTTGGTTCATATCTTGAGCAAATGAACTCCAAATTGAGTCATTCAAAAGCCCACTTGATCCTTATTCAATTTAGAATCTAATTGGCTGAGGAAGAGCATGCTTGGCACGGGTTAAAACTGAGTTGACCCGGTGGGAAGCTTATTGACCTATATAAGGGCTATTTTGGTAATTTCATCATTTGGACTTCTCATTCTTATTTGGTCTTCTTCCAACGGACTTATATGATCATATGACACATTTATAAGTCATGTCACATCATGGCAAAAAATGAATCTGGAGCAGCACCATGTCTAGGTTCATCCTAGGACAAAGTTCCTATTTTTGTGCTGAAGGGTATTCTGGTCATTTCACTTGCCAATTGATCTTCCAACATGTTATATATTGTTCATATGATATTTATATGTGTTTATGTCACATATGGTACGTGCCCTATTTTTATGGAAACGGGCAGCATGGTATCTCAAGAGGAATTCTTATATTATGGTGATCACATCTATGGTTTTCTTGGAATTCTTGGTATTCTTTATATGGTTTTCTATGCTACATGTTGAAGACTATATATTATATTGTGCACACGGTTATTGGATGATGGCACGCAAATTATGTTCAAAATTCAGATTTTGAACAAGTCAAGGCAAGGTGGATTAAGCTACTATTTTGGTGCTGATTTTAAGTGATTATTCTTGGCTATTCTTATCATGTTACAAACGGCTATCTTAGTTGAAATATGGAGCAAAATTCTCTCAAAGCAAACGGCTATATTTTGTTCAAAGATTGGAGCAAAAATCTCTTATATTCAAACGGCTACATATATTCAAAAGTTGAAGACCAAGTCAAGTTCAAAGGCTAGCTGAATTCTCTCTATATTTTAGCAAATATGCAACGGCTATGTGGTTCAAAATGTTGAAGACTTATTCAAAAAAGACTTGGCTGATCTCTATTAGCACATACCAACGGCCATATATGATAAAGAATTGAAGACTTATTCAAATTAAAAGATGTGGCTGATTTCTAGTTATTATCCAATGCCTATTTTTTAGGTCATACTAACGTTCATCCAAACGTTCATGTGGAGCCTTTTTCAACCTCTTTCAACGTCATTTTGGCATTCAAAAAGAAGGGCAAAAATCTGTTCAAAAACACACGCATACATGGCAAGATATTTACACATGTACATTGCTGATTGGAGCTGTTTTTTAAACATTTAAATGAAGCCTATTTCCACCTCATCTCCAACGTTCATAAGAGGATAAAAATTCAGATTTGAAGACCATGTCAAAGCAACAAACGGTCAGGTTTAGTTTGAATTTCAAAGGCTGGATTTTGGTGGCTAGAAAAGTGCTGATTTCTTATCCATTCTCATCCATCCAAACGGCTATGTTGAGGAGCTACTAGGCTGATCTCTTGGCTATAAATAGCTCCAAAGGGTGAAGAGAAAGAGCATCCAAACGAAAGCAAAGAAAGCAAAGCAAGACATTAGCTCTTTGTCTCCATTCTTCTCTTCTTCTCTTCTATATTGAAGAACACATTTGTAGCAAGCTTTATGATTGTATAGTTCTTCAATTCTTGTCATTTTCAACACCTTTATACGACATATTTGTGAAGGAGAAGCTGGTGTATAAAGCTTACTCCTTAGAGGTGATCAAAAGGTGAAAAGGTGCAAAGGTGAAACTAGTTGCTGTTTTGGTGTAGTCACTTGAAGAAGTTGGTGAAAAGCTTCTTCCTTTGGCTTTGTAAGGTGACTTTGGTGTTTGGTGTTTAGTGAAATCCAAGAGAAGGTGTCTCTTGGGACTGGAGTAGGTCACATTGACCGAACCAGGATAATTCCTTGTGTTCTTTACTTATTTCCTGCACTTACTGTTTTCTGGCTGAGAATTACACACACTTGGCACGTATAATTGAACAAGCAAACGTTCTTAGAATTGCATGAATTTTGGATATATTATACTTCAATGTGTTAGCTTTCAGTAGCCGCAAGAATCACTAAATTCTGAGGAGTTTAGCTCAGTCAAATCGTCTTCACAAAATTGTTGCTACATTCTGTGAACAGTTCTGACCAGTGTGCAAACTTGTGCAATTTGAATAAGCTATCCTTCGAATCTTGGAGTGAGCCTTATATCAAATTAAACTAGACATCTTGAGGTTTAATTTGACATAAGATTCATCAAAATAGCACGGGTAGATTTTGAGATATCATTGTTTGAAGTTAAGCTAACATTCTGCCTGAAACTGCCAGAATTGCACACTTTACTTATCTTGCATATTTGAACGTGCTAACTTGCTTAGAATTGGCTGAAATTTTTATGACATATCATAAACATACTAAACTTGATCTCTGCCAAGTTTGAGAGCATTCACAGGTGTATAAGTGGTTCAACCAAAACGTGCAAAACAGTGAACTGTTTCTGGAATTTTCAGAATCTGAGATTAAAGAGGCAAAGGGGTCTTCAAACAAGTTTTTGAAGGTAATCATAGTGCAATTTCCGCTAATCCACTATTCACCCCCCCCCTCTAGTGGTGCTATACAGGTCCAACAATTGGTATCAGAGCCTGGTTGAGCACCATATTCTGATTTGAGCTGAAAACAGTCTACACTCCAAGTTGCAAAGTTGCTGGAAATTTTCTAGTTGTCTTATATTCTTCATATTTGGTATCTACAACAAGGTGACACTTTCTTTCCTTCTTATAAGTGTTTTAAACGTTTTCTCACACACTAAGAAGCATGTCTAAGTCACACATGAAAATAGAATTAGAAGGCATGTCCACACAAAGACCACCTCTTTTTGATGGAGAAAACTTTAGTCATTGGAAACTTAGGATGAAATTGTTCTTAATGGCTATTGATATAGACTTGTGGTCTATCATTGAAGATGGACCTTATGTGCCTACTAAGCATGTTATAATTGATGGCTTATCAAAAGAAGTTGAGAAATATAGAAAAGATTGGAGTGATGAAGATAAAAAGAAAATGAGTCTTAATGCTAAAGCAATGCAATTATTATTGAATGGTTTAAGTAGGAGTGAATCTGCCTATGTCTCTTCTTGTTCAAGTGCAAAGGATATGTGGAAATGTCTTGAAATGAAGCATGAAGGAACTAATCAAGTTAAGGAATCAAAGATTAACATGTTAATGACTACACTTGAATCATTTCATTTACTGCCTAATGAATCAATTGTTGATATGGATTTAAGGCTTACTAACTTATACAACTCACTTGAATCTCTTGGTAAAACGTTTTTGATGAAAGAAAAAGTGCAAAAGTTTTGAGAAGTTTGCCAAGTGAATGGGATGCCAAAGTTAGTGCCATTGAAGAAAGCAAAGATCTTTCTCAAATAAAACTTGATGAATTGATAGGTTCCTTAAAAGTTTATGAAAACAAGTTGAATATAAGAAAGGCTGAAACTAGTAACAAGTCTAAATCACTTGCATTTGTAACAAATGAACCCGAATTATCTAATCAAGCCGAGTATGAAAGTGATGATGAAAGTGATGAAGAAGACATAATGTTGTTAGCTAGGCGTTTAAGGAAGTTGTTCAAGAAAAGACCAACTAAAAGACAAGCAAAATCAGCCGCCCCTATCAATGTGAAATCTAACAAACAAGATGGTAAATGGTATGATAAAGAACTTAAGTGTTATGAATGTGGCAAACAAGGACACATCTCATATGATTGTCCAAACAAGAACAAAAACCGTGACATGGATGAAAAGACAAGGACAAAAACTAGAGTAGAACCTATGCAAAGGAGGAAGAAAGCTCTCAAGGTAAGTTCAAGCTCTTGGGATGACACATCTTCATCCGAATCCGAGGAGGAATCTGAAGTTGCACAAACATGTTTGGCTTCAAAGTCTACAAATGAGGTAACATTCGATTCTGATTCTGAATGTGATTTTACTCAAGATGAATTGTTGGATGAATTAGAAAAGTTGCATAATAGATATAAGAAGCTATCCAAGGAGAAGAAAAGAATAGTTGAGGAGAAGAACAAGTTGGAGACGTCTAACTTGAATCTAACTTCTCAACTAGAAGTTCTTCAACTTGAATCATCTAACACTATTAGTTCAATGCAAAATCAGATTAAGGAACTTAAGAACAAACATGAAAATGTGCAATGTGTGCAATGTGTTGATTACAACGTTTTAAAAGTCTAAATTGCATGAAATACAAACTGAATTTGAATCATTGAAAGCATGCAACCTAGACTTGAACAAATCTTTAGAACAATTTAAGAATGGTTCCAACATGTTAGACACTCTTATTGCATCTCAAAAGCATGGAAATGTCAAACAAGGTCTTGGATATGTTGAAGAAGCTGAATACACACCTAAGAAAACAACATTTGTATCATCTTCAACCAACATGAAATATAGGCCAAATGCATTTAGAAATGAACCTATTCTGCCCACACCACCTTCATCACAAAGATTGCAAAATGCATCAACATATAGGAAGGTAAATACACCTAGAAATCATGCTTACATGTATACAAGAATGCCTAAACAAAGTAGTATGAAATCTGCTCAAGTTATGCCTTATATGCAACAACATGCTTATGTGAAGAACATGACATACTCTAGGCCTAAATCACTTTACAACACACGGCCTAGATACACACAACATCTTGCTTATACACGGCCTAAATTCAATGCTTACTCACGGCCAAGATATAACTCATATACATGGCAACATTCAAATGCATATAGAACTTACAATGCTTATCCAACTAGACATAAATGTGCAGCCCCTTTTCCATCATATTCTATGTATCAAAATCCACTATTTGTTCATTATATGCAACATGATTTTAACATTTCAAAACCAAGAAAGGTTGTTCAAGTTTGGGTACCTAAAGGTACACTAACATGAACTTAACTTGTCTAACCTTGAAAGGACCCAAAATCAAAGGGTACCTAAGTTGTTATTTACATTTGTAGGTACATAACATTAAAGAAAGACAAGTTGCTGGATATAACAACAAAGAAGATGAAAAGAACAAAACCAAATGGATAGTTGATAGTGGTTGCTCAAGACATATGACTGGCAATGAAAATTTGTTTAGCACACTTAAAAACGTTGCAAAAGGTGGCAAAGTTACTTTTGGAGACAACAACCAAGGTCAAATAATTGGCAAAGGCAAGGTTGGTGATCCAAACAAGTTTGAAATCAAAAACGTTCTACTTGTAAGTAACTTAACCTTTGAGCTCTTAAGTGTTTCTCAACTATGTGACAACAACTTGAATGTTCTCTTTTCCTCCACCTCTTGTAAGATAATGGATAAAAACAATCAAGTTGTGTTAAAAGGAAAACGTGAAGGAAACATATATGTGCTTAACATGGATGATATGCTAAGTAGTAACACAAAATGTCTTGTTTCACATGAATCTGATCCCAATCTTTGGCATAGACGTTTAGGACACATAGGTATATCAACCTTAGAAAAACTACACGCTAAAAGTCTTGTTAAAGGATTGCCTAAACTTAACTTGAATGATTTTCAACTATGTGAATCTTGTATCAAAGGCAAACATGTTAGAGAATCCCTTAAGCCTAAAACTGAGTTCACAACATCTAGAATACTAGAACTCTTGCATATAGACTTATTTGGTCCATGTAGAACAAGAAGCTTAGGTGGAAGTTATTATGTATGTGTAATAGTTGATGATTTCTCAAGATATTCTTGGACATTGTTTCTTGCTTCAAAAGATGAAAGTGCATCATCTATAGCTAATCTAATTAGACAACTTGAAAATGAACATGAATCACATGTTATTAAGATAAGGAGTGATAGAGGTGGTGAGTTTAAAAATAGTGAATTAATCAAATTCTGTAATGAAAAGGGTATAAAAAACATGAATTCTCCCCACCAAGAACTCCTCAACTAATGGTGTAGTTGAAAGAAAGAATAGGACTATTCAAGAAGTAGCAAGAACAATGATGGTAGAAAACAAAGTACCTAAATTCTTATGGGCTGAAGCAGTAAACACATCAAGTTATATGATCAACAGACTATCATAAGAAAGAAATTGAACAAAACACCATTTGAAATCTTAAATGGACGACTCCCAAAAAGTAAACTATCTAAGAGTCTTTGGTTGTAAATGCTTTGTATTGAACACAAAAGATAACTTAGATAAGTTTGATCCTAAGTCCTGAGGAACATATATTTGTGGGATATTCAATGAACTCTAAAGCATATAGATGTTATAATGCACAAACAAG
The DNA here is from genome assembly GCA_036186865.1 of Eustoma russellianum. NCBI lineage: Eukaryota > Viridiplantae > Streptophyta > Magnoliopsida > Gentianales > Gentianaceae > Eustoma > Eustoma russellianum. The sequence continues at coordinate 28,682,171 of AP025064.1, forward strand.
AAAGATAGTTGAATCTATACATGTGAAGTTCAATGAAAATGCATATCTCCAAACAAGTAATCAACATGAAATCAATGTACCAAATGATCAAATACTTCATGATGAAGATGAACTTATCCTACCACCCACAAGTGAACAAATTGAAACACCAAATCAAACTTTTGAAATGCATGAAGTTCAAACCTCCCCTACACAAGAACATAATGAAGAAAAATGTGCCTAACCAACCTATTGAACATCATGAACCTATTGAAGATGCACAACCAAGTAATTGGTGGCAAATAAGAGATAAACAAAAGCATCCTCAAGAACTTATCATAGGAGATGTAAATCAAGGGGTTAGAACACGTAGGCAAATAGATCCTAATGAATATGATCAATGGCATGCACTTATATCCCAAATTGAACCTAAGAATGTGAATGATGCCTTAAACGATGCATATTGGATAGATGCAATGCATGAAGAGTTAAACCAATTTGAAAGAAACAATGTGTGGGATTTAGTACCTAAACCCGAGGATAAATCAATCATTGGAACTAAATGGGTGTTAGGAACAAAATGAATGAGCAAGGGGTTGTAGTAAGAAATAAAGCAAGACTTGTAGCTCAAGGATATAATCAAGAAGAGGGTATTGATTACGATGAAACATTTGCCCCTGTAGCAAGATTAGAATCCATACGCCTCTTATTAGCTTTGCATGTTATAATAACATCAAACTATTCCAAATGGATGTTAAGAGTGCATTCTTAAATGGCTATATCCAAGAAGAAGTTTTTGTTAAACAACCACCAGGCTTTGAAGATCCAAAGAACCCTAATCATGTATATAAACTTAAGAAAGCCTTATATGGTTTGAAACAAGCCCCCCGTGCATGGTATGAAAGATTTGCCAACTTTTACTAAGTAACAACTTTCAAAGAGGAACCATAGATAGTACCTTATTCTTGAAAAAGAAAGACAAAGATTTGCTTGTAATACAAATATATGTAGATGACATAATCTTTGGTTCAACTAATCCTAACTTAGTAAAAGACTTTGAAGATTGTATGAAGTCTGAGTTTGAAAATGTCCATGGTTGGTGAATTAAATTACTTCTTAGGCTTGCAAAATAAAACAAACATCAAATGGTATACATATCAATCAAGCCAAATACATAAGAGATATGATAAAGAAATTCAACTTTGAAAACTTGAAACCATCTCCAAACACCAATGTGTACTTCAACAAAATTAGACAAATGAAAATGGTGTTGGCATTTGATGAAAAACTATATAGGTCTATGATTGGTTCATTGCTATATCTAACTGCTAGTAGACCTGATATTATGTTTGCAGTATGTATGTGTGCAAGATTTCAAAGTATGCCTAAGTTGTCACACTTTAAAGCTGTAAAAAGAATATTTAGATATCTTCAACATACACCAACATTAGGCTTATGGTATGATAGACAATCTAGTCTAAGTCTACATGCATATTCAGATGCAGATTATGGTGGATGTAGAGTAGATAGAAAGAGCACTAGTGGAACATGTCAATTCCTAGGAAACTCACTAATATCTTGGTTTTCAAAGAAACAATCTAGTGTTGCACTTTCTACTACTGAAGCGGAATATATGGCTTTAAGTCTATGTTGTACTCAACTATTATGGATTAAACAACAACTTTCAGACTTTGAAATACAAGTAAATAATATCCCCATCTATTGTGATAGTACAAGTGCTATAAATTTGTCTAAAAACCCTGTACTACACTCTAAGGCAAAGCATATAGAAGTACGTTATCATTTTCTCCGTGATCATGTTAATCTTGGACATATACACATTGAACATGTTAGAACTGATCAACAAGTAGCTGATATTCACTAAACCCCTTAATCAAGCTATCTTTGAGACTTTACGTGCAAGACTTGGATTAATTGCTTACAACTGACTACTACACCATTCAGTCTTTTGCATAATTTACAAAATTAAGGGGGAGAAATAAATGTGTATATATATCATGTTAAGGGGGAAGATAGATATCGTTAAGGGGGAGATAACACATTAAGGGGGAGCAGCTTACACTTGATTTAGATGCTTACTTGATTACACAGATTACAACACTTGATTTAGATGCACACTTGATTTAAATGCTTAATATACACATATGTGGGGTAATTTTGCAAATCATCAAAAGGGGGAGATTGTTGTGATATATTATGTTTGAGTGATTGCAAAATGTATATGTGTGCATATGTGTAATTGTTGTGCAAAATGTATATGTGTGCAAATGTGTAATTGTTGTGATTAGAAAATGCATATGTGATATATGTGTGTGTAACGTTTACATATGAAATTGATTGTGCAAGCATGAACTTATGAACTTATGAGCTAAATGTGAAATTGCTTGAATGAATCAAGATTGAACAAGTTTGATTAAGATCATGAGATTGAACTTGGCCAATTCAATCACATATCTTAATCAAGACATGTTCAAACTGATCTTGGATGATATATATGTCAATACATGTTTTTATATGAACTAACCAAGCCTTGAAGTCACATGACTTACAATATAAGGCAAATTGTTCGGTTTAGTATCCTATTGCAGGTTTTGGTTCATATCTTGAGCAAATGAACTCCAAATTGAGTCATTCAAAAGCCCACTTGATCCTTATTCAATTTAGAATCTAATTGGCTGAGGAAGAGCATGCTTGGCACGGGTTAAAACTGAGTTGACCCGGTGGGAAGCTTATTGACCTATATAAGGGCTATTTTGGTAATTTCATCATTTGGACTTCTCATTCTTATTTGGTCTTCTTCCAACGGACTTATATGATCATATGACACATTTATAAGTCATGTCACATCATGGCAAAAAATGAATCTGGAGCAGCACCATGTCTAGGTTCATCCTAGGACAAAGTTCCTATTTTTGTGCTGAAGGGTATTCTGGTCATTTCACTTGCCAATTGATCTTCCAACATGTTATATATTGTTCATATGATTTATATGTGTTTATGTCACATATGGTACGTGCCCTATTTTTATGGAAACGGGCAGCATGGTATCTCAAGAGGAATTCTTATATTATGGTGATCACATCTATGGTTTTCTTGGAATTCTTGGTATTCTTTATATGGTTTTCTATGCTACATGTTGAAGACTATATTATATTGTGCACACGGTTATTGGATGATGGCACGCAAATTATGTTCAAAATTCAGATTTTGAACAAGTCAAGGCAAGGTGGATTAAGCTACTATTTTGGTGCTGATTTTAAGTGATTATTCTTGGCTATTCTTATCATGTTACAAACGGCTATCTTAGTTGAAATATGGAGCAAAATTCTCTCAAAGCAAACGGCTATATTTTGTTCAAAGATTGGAGCAAAAATCTCTTATATTCAAACGGCTACATATATTCAAAAGTTGAAGACCAAGTCAAGTTCAAAGGCTAGCTGAATTCTCTCTATATTTTAGCAAATATGCAACGGCTATGTGGTTCAAAATGTTGAAGACTTATTCAAAAAAGACTTGGCTGATCTCTATTAGCACATACCAACGGCCATATATGATAAAGAATTGAAGACTTATTCAAATTAAAAGATGTGGCTGATTTCTAGTTATTATCCAATGCCTATTTTTTAGGTCATACTAACGTTCATCCAAACGTTCATGTGGAGCCTTTTTCAACCTCTTTCAACGTCATTTTGGCATTCAAAAAGAAGGGCAAAAATCTGTTCAAAAACACACGCATACATGGCAAGATATTTACACATAATATGCTTATTGGAGCTGATTTTTAAACATTCAAATGGAGTCATTATCATCTCATTCCAACGGCCATAAGGGGATAAAATTCAGATTGGAAGACCATGTCAAAGCATTCAAAAATCAGATTTATCTTGAAATTAAAAGGCTGATTTTGATAGCTAAAAAGGTGCTGATTTTATCCTTATCTCAACTCATTTCAACGGCTATATGGAGGAGCCTAAAGGCTGATCTCTTGGCTATAAATAGCTCCCAAGGGTGAAGAAGAATGGCACACCAACGAAAGCAAAGAAAGCAAAGCAAGACATTAGCTCTTTGTCTCCATTATTTTCTTCTTCTCTTCTATATTGAAGAACACATTTGTTGAAAGCTTTATGATTGTATAGTTCTTCAATTCTTGTCATTTTCAACACCTTTATACGACATATTTGTGAAGGAGAAGCTGGTGTATAAAGCTTACTCCTTAGAGGTGATCAAAAGGTGCAAAAGGTGCAAAGTGTTGCTGATTTTCAGTTTTGGTGCAGCCTCTTGAAGAAGTTGGTGAAAAGCTTCTTCCTTTGGCTTTGTAAGGTGACTTTGGTGTTTGGTGTTTAGTGAAATCCAAGAGAAGGTGTCTCTTGGGACTGGAGTAGGTCACATTGACCGAACCAGGATAATTCCTTGTGTTCTTACTTATTCCTGCACTTACTGTTTTCTGGCTGAGATTACACTAACTTGGCGTGCATAATTGATCAAGCAAACGTTCTTAGAATTGCATGAATTTTGGATATGTTATACTTCAATGTGTTAGCTTTCAGTAGCCGCAAGAATCACTAAATTCTGAGGAGTTTAGCTCAGTCAAATCGTCTTCACAAAATTGTTGCTACATTCTGTGAACAGTTCTGACCAGTGTGCAAACTTGTTCGATTTGAACAGGCTATCCTTGAATCTTGGAGTGAGCCTTATATCAAATTAAACTAGACATCTTAAGGTTTAATTTGACATAAGATTCATCAAAATAGCACGGGTAGATTTTGAGATATCAGTGTTTGAAGTTCAGCAAACATTCTGCCTGAAACTGCCAGAATTGCACACTTTACTTATCTTGCATATTTGAACGTGCTAACTTGCTTGAAATTGGCTGAAATTTTTATGACATATCATAAACATACTAAACTTGATCTCTGCCAAGTTTGAGAGCATTCACAGGTGCATAAGGGGTTCAACCAAAACGTGCAAAACAGTGAACTGTTTCTGGAATTTTCAGAATCTGAGGCTAAAGAGGCAAAGGGGTCTTCAAACAATTTTTGAAGGTAATTATAGTGTAATTTCCGCTAATCCACTATTCACCCCCCCCTCTAGTGGTGCTATACAGGTCCAACAATGTGTGCAATGTGTTGATTTCAACGTTTTAAAGTCTAAATTGCATGAAATACAAACTGAATTTGAATCATTGAAAGCATGCAACCTAGACTTGAACAAATCTTTAGAACAATTTAAGAATGGTTCCAACATGTTAGACACTCTCATTGCATCTCAAAAGCATGGAAATGACAAACAAGGTCTTGGATATGTTAAAGAAGCTGAATACACACCTAAGGAAACAACATTTGTATCATCTTCAACCAACATGAAATATAGGCCAAATGCATTTAGAAATGAACCTATTCTGCCCACACCACCTTCTTCACAAAGATTGCAAAATGCATCAACATATAGGAAGGTAAATGCATCTAGAAACCATGCTTACATGTATACAAGAATGCCTAAACAAAGAAGTATGAAATCTGCTCAAGTTATGCCTTATATGCAACAACATGCTTATGTGAAGAACATGACATACTCTAGGCCTAAATCAGTTTACAACACACGGCCTAGACACACACAACATCTTGCTTATACACGGCCTAAATTCAATGCTTATACACGGCCAAGATATAACTCATATACATGGCAACATTCAAATGCATATAGAACTTACAATGCTTATCCAACTAGACATAAACGTGCAGCCCCTTTTCTATCATATTCTATGTATCAAAATCCACTATTTGATCATTATATGCAACATGATTTTAACATTTCAAAACCAAGAAAGGTTGTTCAAGTTTGGGTACCTAAAGGTACACTAACATGAACTTAACTTGTCTAACCTTGAAAGGACCCAAAATCAAAGGGTACCTAAGTTGTTATTTACATTTGTAGGTACATAACATCAAAGAAAGACAAGTTGCTGGTTATAACAACAAAGAAGATGAAAAGAACAAAGCCAATTGGATAGTTGATAGTGGTTGCTCAAGACATATGACGGGCAACAAAAATTTGTTTAGCACACTTAAAAACGTTGCAAAAGGTGGCAAAGTTACTTTTGGAGACAACAACCAAGGTCAAATAATTGGCAAAGGCAAGGTTGGTGATCCAAACAAGTTTGAGATCAAAAACGTCCTACTTGTAAGTAACTTAACCTTTGAGCTTTTAAGTGTTTCTCAACTATGTGACAACAACTTGAATGTTCTCTTCTCCTCCACTTCTTGTAAGATAATGGATAAAAACAATCAAGTTGTGTTAAAAGGAAAACGTGAAGGAAACATATATGTGCTTAACATGGATGATATGCTAAGTAGTAACACAAAATGTCTTGTTTCACATGAATCTGATCCCAATCTTTGGCATAGACGTTTAGGACACATTGGTATATCAACCTTAGAAAAACTACACGCTAAAAGTCTTGTTAAAGGATTGCCTAAACTTAACTTGAATGATTTTCAACTATGTGAATCTTGTATCAAAGGCAAACATGTTAGAGAATCTCTTAAGCCTAAAACTGAGTTCACAACATCAAGAATACTAGAACTCTTGCATATAGACTTATTTGGTCCATGTAGAACAAGAAGCTTAGGTGGAAGTTATTATGTATGTGTAATAGTTGATGATTTCTCAAGATATACTTGGACATTGTTTCTTGCTTCAAAAGATGAAAGTGCATCATCTATAGCTAATCTAATTAGACAACTTGAAAATGAACATGAATCACATGTTATTAAGATAAGGAGTGATAGAGGTGGTGAGTTTAAAAATAGTGAATTAATCAAATTTTGTAATGAAAAGGGTATAAAACATGAATTCTCCCCACCAAGAACTCCTCAACTTAATGGTGTAGTTGAAAGAAAGAATAGGACTATTCAAGAAGTAGCAAGAACAATGATGGTAGAAAACAAAGTACTGTTGTGATATATTATGTTTGAGTGATTGCAAAATGTATATGTGTGCATATGTGTAATTGTTGTAATTGTTGTGCAAAATGTATATGTGTGCATATGTGTAATTGTGTGTGATTAGAAAATGCATATGTGATATATATATGTGTAACGTTTACATATGAAATTGATTGTGCAAGACATGAACTTATGAGCTAAATGTGAAATTGATTGATTGAATCAAGATTGAACAAGTTTGATTAATATCATGAGATTGAACTTGGCCAATTCAATCACATATCTTAATCAAGACATGTTCAAACTGATCTTAGATTATATATGCCAATACATGTTGTTCAAACTGATCTTGTATGATATATATGTCAATACATGTTTATTATATGAACTAACCAAGCCTTGAAGTCACATGACTTACAATATAAGGCAAATTGTTCGGTTTAGTGTTCTATTGCAGGTTTTGGTTCATATCTTGAGCAAATGAACTCCAAATTGAGTCATTCAAAAGCCCACTTGATCCTTATTCAATTTAGAATCTAATTGGCTGAGGAAGAGCATGCTTGGCACGGGTTAAAACTGAGTTGACCCGGTGGGAAGCTTATTGACCTATATAAGGGCTATTTTGGTAATTTCATCATTTGGACTTCTCATTCTTATTTGGTCTTCTTCCAACGGACTTATATGATCATATGACACATTTATAAGTCATGTCACATCATGGCAAAGAATGTATCTGGAGCAGCACTATGTCCAGGTTCATCCTAGGACAACATTCCTATTTTGTGCTGAAGGGTATTCTGGTCATTTCACTTGCCAATTGATCTTCCAACATGTTATATATTGTTCATATGATGTTTATATGTGTTTATGTCACATATGGTACGTGCCCTATTTTATGGAAACGGGCAGCATGGTATCTCAATTGAAATTCTTATATCATGGTTATCACATCTATGGTTTTCTTGGAATTCTTGGTATTCTTCATATGGTTTTCTATGCTACATGTTGAAGACTATATATATATATTTGTGCACACGGTTTATTGGCTATTGGCGCATATATTATGTTCAAACATTCAGATTTTGAACAAGTCAAGGCAAATTTCAAATACATCCTATTTTGGTGGTGATTTTAAGATGATTTCAAATGACTATTCTTGTTTGATTTTGGAGATGATGTTAACGGCTATCTTAGTTGAAATATGGAGCAAAATTCTCTCAAAGCAAACGGCTATATGTTGTTCAAAAGGTGGAGCAAAAATCTCTCCAAAAGGCAACGGCTATATGACCAAGTCAAGCTGAATTCTTTCTATGTTTTAGCTACAACCAAACGGCTATGAGATCAAAGTTGAAGACTATTTCAAATTCAAAAGGCAAGGCTGATTTCTATCTATATTTTGAATCATTCTTCAATGCCTATCTTCAAGGGGCTTTCAAACGTTCATTCCAACGTTAATGAGGAGCATTCCAACGTTTGTTTAGCATTCAAAATGAAGGGAAAATTCTGTTCAAAACACACGCATACATGGCAAGATTTTTACACATGTACATTGCTTATTGGAGCTGGTTTTCCAACGTTCAAATGGAGCTATTTCCACCTCATCTCCAACGTTCATAATGAGATAAATATTCAGGTGGAAGACTATTTCAAAGTAACAAAAATTTCAGATTTATCTTGAAAGTCAAATGGTAGCTAAAAAGGTGCTGATTTTATCTCCATTCTATCTCATTTCAACGGCTATGTGAGCTTGGGGTGATCTTGGCTATAAATAGCTCCAAGGTGAAGAGAAAGAGCATCCAACGAAGGCAACAAAAGCATTCAAGACAAATCAGCTCTTTGTCTTCATTCTTCTCTTCTTCTCTTCTGTATTGAAGAACACATTTGTAGCAAGCTTTATGATTGTATAGTTCTTCAATTCTTGTCATTTTCAACACCTTTATACGACATATTTGTGAAGGAGAAGCTGGTGTATAAAGCTTACTCCTTAGAGGTGAGCAAAAGGTGCAAAGGTGCAAAGGTGACGTTTTGGTGCAGCCTCTTGAAGAAGTTGGTGAAAAGCTTCTTCCTTTGGCTTTGTAAGGTGACTTTGGTGTTTGGTGTTTAGTGAAATCCAAGAGAAGGTGTCTCTTGGGACTGGAGTAGGTCACATTGACCGAACCAGGATAATTCCTTGTGTTCTACTTATTTCCTGCACTTACTGTTTTCTGGCTGAGAATTACACACACTTGGCACGTATAATTGAACAAGCAAACGTTCTTAGAATTGCATGAATTTTGGATATGTTATACTTCAATGTGTTAGCTTTCATTAGCCGCAAGAATCACTAAATTCTAAGGTGTTAGCATATTCAAATCGTCTTCACAAAATTGTCGCTACATTCTGTGAACAGTTCTGACCAGTGTGCAAAACTTGTTCGATTTGAACAGGCTATCCTTTGAATCTTGGAGTGAGCCTTATATCAAATTAAACTAGACATCTTAAGGTTTAATTTGACATAAGATTCATCAAAATAGCACGGGTAGATTTTGAGATATCAGTGTTTGAAGTTCAGCAAACATTCTGCCTGAAACTGCCAGAATTGCACACTTTACTTATCTTGCATATTTGAACGTACTAACTTGCTTGAAATTGGCTGAAATTTTTATGACATATCATAAACATACTAAACTTGATCTCTGCCAAGTTTGAGAGCATTCACAGGTGTATAAGTGGTTCAACCAAAACGTGCAAAACAGTGAACTGTTTCTGGAATTTTCAGAATCTGAGATTAAAGAGGCAAAGGGGTCTTCAAACAGGTTTTTGAAGGTAATCATAGTGCAATTTCCGCTAAACCACTATTCACCCCCCCCTCTAGTGGTGCTATACAGGTCCAACAATTGGTATCAGAGCCTGGTTGAGCACCATATTCTGATTTGAGCTGAAAACAGTCTACACTCCAAGTTGCAAAGTTGCTGGAAATTTTCTGGTTGTCCTATATTCTTCATATTTGGTATCTACAACAAGGTGACACTTTCTTTCCTTCTTATAAGTGTTTTAAACGTTTTCTCACACATCTAGAAGGCATGTCCACACAAAGACCAACTAAAAGACAAGCAAAATCAGCTGCCCCTATCAATGTGAAATCTAACAAACAAGATGGTAAATGGTATGATAAAGAACTTAAGTGTTATGAATGTGGCAAACAAGGACACATCTCATATGATTGTCCAAACAAGAACAAAAACCGTGACATGGATGAAAAGACAAGGACAAAAACTAGAGTAGAACCTATGCAAAGGAGGAAGAAAGCTCTCAAGGTAAGTTCAAGCACTTGGGATGACACATCTTCATCCGAATCCGAGGAGGAACCTGAAGTTGCACAAACATGTTTGGCTTCAAAGTCTACAAATGAGGTAACATTCGATTCTGATTCTGAATGTGATTTTACTCAAGATGAATTGTTGGATGAATTAGAAAAGTTGCATAATAGATATAAGAAGCTATCCAAGGAGAAGAAAAGAATAGTTGAGGAGAAGAACAAGTTGGAGACGTCTAACTTGAATCTAACTTCTCAACTAGAAGTTCTTCAACTTGAATCATCTAACACTATTAGTTCAATGCAAAATCAGATTAAGGAACTTAAGAACAAACATGAAAATGTGCAATGTGTGCAATGTGTTGATTTCAACGTTTTAAAGTCTAAATTGCATGAAATACAAACTGAATTTGAATCATTAAAAGCATGCAACCTAGACTTGAACAAATCTTTAGAACAATTTAAGAATGGTTCCAACATGTTAGACACTCTTATTGCATCTCAAAAGCATGGAAATGACAAACAAGGTCTTGGATATGTTGAAGAAGCTGAATACACACCTAAGGAAACAACATTTGTATCATCTTCAACCAACATGAAATATAGGCCAAATGCATCTAGAAATGAACCTATTCTGCCCACACCTCCTTCATCACAAAGATTGCAAAATGCATCAACATATAGGAAGGTAAATGCACCTAGAAACCATGCTTACATGTATACAAGAATGCCTAAACAAAGTAGTATGCAATATGCTCAAGTTATGCCTTATATGCAACAACATGCTTATGTGAGAAAACATGACATACTCTAGGCCTAAATCTATGTACAACACACGGCCTAGACATACACAACATCTTGCATATAAACACGGCCTAATTCAATGCTTATACACGGCCAAGATATAACTCATATACATGGCAACATTCAAATGCATAAGAACTTATCATGCTTATCCAGCTAGTCATAAATATGCAGCTCCTTTTCAATCATTACTCTATGCATCAAAATCCACTATTTGTTCATTATATGCAACATGATTTTAACCATTTCAAAAACAAGAAAGGTTGTTTCAAGTTTGAGGTACCTTAAAGGTACACTAACATGAACTTAACTTGTCCTAACCTTAAAAGGACCCAAAATCAAAGGGTACTACGTTGTTATTTACACTTGTAGGTACATAACATTAAAGAAAGACAAGTTGCTGGTTATCACAACAAAGAAGATGAAAAGAACAAAACCAAAATGGATAGTTGATAGTGGTTGCTCAAGACATATGACTGGCAATGAAAATTTGTTTAGCACACTTAAAAACATAGCAAAAGGTGGCAAAGTTACTTTTGGGGACAACAACCAAGGCCAAATAATTGGCAAAGGCAAGGTTGGTGATCCAAACAAGTTTGAGATCAAAAACGTCCTACTTGTAAGTAACTTAACCTTTGAGCTTTTAAGTGTTTCTCAACTATGTGACAACAACTTGAATGTTCTCTTCACCTCCACTTCTTGTAAGATAATGGATAAAAACAATCAAGTTGTGTTAAAAGGAAAACGTGAAGGAAACATATATGTGCTTAACATGGATGATATGCTAAGTAGTAACACAAAATGTCTTGTTTCACATGAATCTGATCCCAATCTTTGGCATAGACGTTTAGGACACATAGGTATATCAACCTTAGAAAAACTACACGCTAAAAGTCTTGTTAAAGGATTGCCTAAACTTAACTTGAATGATTTTCAACTATGTGAATCTTGTATCAAAGGCAAACATGTTAGAGAATCCCTTAAGCCTAAAACTGAGTTCACAACATCTAGAATACTAGAACTCTTGCATATAGACTTATTTGGTCCATGTAGAACAAGAAGCTTAGGTGGAAGTTATTATGTATGTGTATATAGTTGATGATTTCTCAAGATATCTTGGACATTGTTTCTTGCTTCAAAAGATGAAAGTGCATCATCTATAGCTAATCTAATTAGACAACTTGAAAATGAACATGAATCACATGTTATTAAGATAAGGAGTGATAGAGGTGGTGAGTTTAAAAATAGTGAATTAATCAAATTCTGTAATGAAAAGGGTATAAAACATGAATTCTCCCCACCAAGAACTCCTCAACTTAATGGTGTAGTTGAAAGAAAGAATAGGACTATTCAAGAAGTAGCAAGAACAATGATGGTAGAAAACAAAGTACCTAAATTCTTATGGGCTGAAGCTGTAAACACTTCAAGTTATATGATCAACAGACTATCAATAAGAAAGAAATTGAACAAAACACCTTTTGAAATCTTAAATGGACGACTCCCAAAAGTAAACTATCTAAGAGTCTTTGGTTGTAAATGCTTTGTATTGAACACAAAAGATAACTTAGATAAGTTTGATCCTAAGTCTGATGAACATATATTTGTGGGATATTCAATGAACTCTAAAGCATATAGATGTTATAATGCACAAACAAGAAAGATAGTTGAATCTATACATGTGAAGTTCAATGAAAATGCATATCTCCAAACAAGTAATCAACATGAGATCTATGTACCAAATGATCAAATACTTCATGATGAAGATGAACTTATCCTACCACCTACAAATGAACAAGTTGAAACACCAAATCAAACTCTTGAAATGCATGAAGTTCAAACTCCCCCTACACAAGAACATAATGAAGAAGATGTGCCTAACCAACCTATTGAACATCATGAACCTATTGAAGATGCACAACCAAGTAATTGGTGGCAAAAGAAATAAACAAAAGCATCCTCAAGAACTTATCATAGGAGATGTAAATCAAGGGGTTAGAACACGTAGGCAAATAGATCCTAATGAATATGATCAATGGCATGCACTTATATCTCAAGTTGAACCTAAGAATGTGAATGATGCCTTAAACGATGCATATTGGATAGATGCAATGCATGAAGAGTTAAACCAATTTGAAAGAAACAATGTGTGGGATTTAGTACCTAAACCCGAGGATAAATCAATCATTGGAACTAAATGGGTGTTTAGGAACAAAATGAATGAGCAAGGGGTTGTAGTAAGAAATAAAGCAAGACTTGTAGCTCAAGGATATAATCAGGAAGAGGGTATTGATTACGATGAAACATTTGCCCCTGTAGCAAGATTAGAATCCATACGCCTCTTATTAGCTTTTGCATGTTATAATAACATCAAACTATTCCAAATGGATGTTAAGAGTGCATTCTTAAATGGCTATATCCAAGAAGAAGTTTTTGTTAAACAACCACCAGGCTTTGAAGATCCAAAAACCCTAATCATGTATATAAACTTAAGAAAGCCTTATATGGTTTGAAACAAGCCCCCCGTGCATGGTATGAAAGATTTGCCAACTTTTTACTAAGTAACAACTTTCAAAGAGGAACCATAGATAGTACCTTATTCTTGAAAAAGAAAGACAAAGATTTGCTTGTAATACAAATATATGTAGATGACATAATCTTTGGTTCAACTAGTCCTAACTTAGTAAAAGACTTTGAAGATTGTATGAAGTCTGAGTTTGAAATGTCCATGGTTGGTGAATTAAATTACTTCTTAGGCTTGCAAATAAAACAAACATCAAATGGTATACATATCAATCAAGCCAAATACATAAGAGATATGATAAAGAAATTCAACTTTGAAAACTTGAAACCATCTCCAACACCAATGTGTACTTCAACAAAATTAGACAAAGATGAAAATGGTGTTGCATTTGATGAAAAACTATATAGGTCTATGATTGGTTCATTGCTATATCTAACTGCTAGTAGACCTGATATTATGTTTGCAGTATGTATGTATGCAAGATTTCAAAGTATGCCTAAGTTGTCACACTTTAAATTTAAAGCTGTAAAAAGAATATTTAGATATCTTCAACATACACCAACATTAGGCTTATGGTATGATAGACAATCTAGTCTAAGTTTACATGCATATTCAGATGCAGATTATGGTGGATGTAGAGTAGATAGAAAGAGCACTAGTGGAACATGTCAATTCCTAGGAAACTCACTAATATCTTGGTTTTCAAAGAAACAATCTAGTGTTGCACTTTCTACTACTGAAGCAGAATATATGGCTTTAAGTCTATGTTGTACTCAAATATTATGGATTAAACAACAACTTTCAGACTTTGAAATACAAGTAAATAATATCCCCATCTATTGTGATAGTACAAGTGCTATAAATTTGTCTAAAAACCCTGTACTACACTCTAAGGCAAAGCATATAGAAGTACGTTATCATTTTCTCCGTGATCATGTTAATCTTGGACATATACACATTGAACATGTTAGAACTGATCAACAAGTAGCTGATATATTCACTAAACCCCTTAATCAAGCTATCTTTGAGACTTTACGTGCAAGACTTGGATTAATTGCTTACACCTGAATAACAGTCTTTTGCATAATTTACAAAATTAAGGGGGAGAAATAAATGTGTATATATATCATGTTAAGGGGAAGATAGATATCCGTTAAGGGGGAGATAACACATTAAGGGGGAGCAGCTTACACTTGATTTAGATGCTTACTTGATTACACAGATTACAACACTTGATTTAGATGCACACTTGATTTAAATGCTTAATATACACATATGTGGGGTAATTTTGCAAATCATCAAAAGGGGGAGATTGTTGTGATATATTATGTTTGAGTGATTGCAAAATGTATATGTGTGCATATGTGTAATTGTTGTAATTGTTGTGCAAAATGTATATGTGTGCATATGTGTAATTGTTGTGATTAGAAAATGCATATGTGATATATATGTGTAACGTTTACATATGAAATTGATTGTGCAAGACATGAACTTATGAGCTAAATGTGAAATTGATTGATTGAATCAAGATTGAACAAGTTTGATTAATATCATGAGATTGAACTTGGCCAATTCAATCACATATCTTAATCAAGACATGTTCAAACTGATCTTAGATTATATATGCCAATACATGTTGTTCAAACTGATCTTGTATGATATATATGTCAATACATGTTTATTATATGAACTAACCAAGCCTTGAAGTCACATGACTTACAATATAAGGCAAATTGTTCGGTTTAGTGTTCTATTGCAGGTTTTGGTTCATATCTTGAGCAAATGAACTCCAAATTGAGTCATTCAAAAGCCCACTTGATCCTTATTCAATTTAGAATCTAATTGGCTGAGGAAGAGCATGCTTGGCACGGGTTAAAACTGAGTTGACCCGGTGGGAAGCTTATTGACCTATATAAGGGCTATTTTGGTAATTTCATCATTTGGACTTCTCATTCTTATTTGGTCTTCTTCCAACGGACTTATATGATCATATGACACATTTATAAGTCATGTCACATCATGGCAAAGAATGTATCTGGAGCAGCACTATGTCCAGGTTCATCCTAGGACAACATTCCTATTTTTGTGCTGAAGGGTATTCTGGTCATTTCACTTGCCAATTGATCTTCCAACATGTTATATTTGTTCATATGATGTTTATATGTGTTTATGTCACATATGGTACGTGCCCTATTTTTATGGAAACGGGCAGCATGGTATCTCAATTGAAATTCTTATATCATGGTTATCACATCTATGGTTTTCTTGGAATTCTTGGTATTCTTCATATGGTTTTCTATGCTACATGTTGAAGACTATATATTATATTTGTGCACACGGTTTATTGGCTATTGGCGCATATATGTTCAAACATTCAGATTTTGAACAAGTCAAGGCAAATTTCAAATACATCCTATTTTGGTGGTGATTTTAAGATGATTTCAAATGACTATTCTTGTTTGATTTTGGAGATGATGTTAACGGCTATCTTAGTTGAAATATGGAGCAAAATTCTCTCAAAGCAAACGGCTATATGTTGTTCAAAAGGTGGAGCAAAAATCTCTCCAAAAGGCAACGGCTATATGACCAAGTCAAGCTGAATTCTTTCTATGTTTTAGCTACAACCAAACGGCTATGAGATCAAAGTTGAAGACTATTTCAAATTCAAAAGGCAAGGCTGATTTCTATCTATATTTTGAATCATTCTTCAATGCCTATCTTCAAGGGGCTTTCAAACGTTCATTCCAACGTTAATGAGGAGCATTCCAACGTTTGTTTAGCATTCAAAATGAAGGGAAAATTCTGTTCAAAACACACGCATACATGGCAAGATTTTTACACATGTACATTGCTTATTGGAGCTGGTTTTCCAACGTTCAAATGGAGCTATTTCCACCTCATCTCCAACGTTCATAATGAGATAAATATTCAGGTGGAAGACTATTTCAAAGTAACAAAAATTTCAGATTATCTTGAAAGTCAAATGGTAGCTAAAAAGGTGCTGATTTTATCTCCATTCTATCTCATTTCAACGGCTACTTTGTGGAGCCTTTGGGGTGATATTTTGGCTATAAATAGCTCCCAAGGTGAAGAGCAAAAGGTATCCAACGAAGGCAACAAAAGCATTCAAGACAAATCAGCTTTTGTCTTCATTCTTCTCTTCTTCTCTTCTGTATTGAAGAACACATTTGTAGCAAGCTTTATGATTGTATAGTTCTTCAATTCTTGTCATTTTCAACACCTTTATACGACATATTTGTGAAGGAGAAGCTGGTGTATAAAGCTTACTCCTTAGAGGTGAGCAAAAGGTGCAAAGGTGCAAAGGTGACGTTTTGGTGCAGCCTCTTGAAGAAGTTGGTGAAAAGCTTCTTCCTTTGGCTTTGTAAGGTGACTTTGGTGTTTGGTGTTTAGTGAAATCCAAGAGAAGGTGTCTCTTGGGACTGGAGTAGGTCACATTGACCGAACCAGGATAATTCCTTGTGTTCTCTACTTATTTCCTGCACTTACTGTTTTCTGGCTGAAATTACACAACTTGGCACGTATAATTGAACAAGCAAACGTTCTTAGAATTGCATGAATTTTGGATATGTTATACTTCAATGTGTTAGCTTTCAGTAGCCGCAAGAATCACTAAATTCTGAGGGTTTAGCTCAGTCAAATCGTCTTACAAAATTGTTGCTACATTCTGTGAACATTCTGACCAGTGTGCAAAACTTGTTCGATTTGAACAGGCTATCCTGAATCTTGGAGTGAGCCTTATATCAAATTAAACTAGACATCTTGAGGTTTAATTTGACATAAGATTCATCAAAATAGCACGGGTAGATTTTGAGATATCATGTTTGAAGTTAGCAAACATTCTGCCTGAAACTGCCAGAATTGCACACTTTACTTATCTTGCATATTTGAACGTGCTAACTTGCTTGAATTGGCTGAAATTTTTATGACATATCATAAACATACTAAACTTGATCTCTGCCAAGTTTGAGAGCATTCACAGGTGTATAAGTGGTTCAACCAAAACGTGCAAAACAGTGAACTGTTTCTGGAATTTTCAGAATCTGAGATTAAAGAGGCAAAGGGGTCTTCAAACAAGTTTTTGAAGGTAATCATAGTGCAATTTCCGCTAATCCACTATTCACCCCCCCCCTCTAGTGGTGCTATACAGGTCCAACAATATATAATCTTCAACATGTAGCATAGAAAACCATATGAAGAATACCAAGAATTCCAAGAAAACCATAGATGTGATAACCATAATATAAGAATTCCAATTGATATATACCATGCTGCCCGTTTCCATAAAAATAGGGCACGTACCATATGTGACATAAACACATATAAACATCATATAAGCAATATGTAACATGTTGGAAGACCCATTGGCAAGTGAAAAGACCAGAATACCCCTCAGCACAAAAATAGGAACTTTGCCCTAGGATGAACCTGGACATGGTGCTGCTCTAGATTCATCTTTGCCATGATGTGACATGACTTATAAATGTGTCATATGATCATATAAATCCGTTGGAAGAAGACCAAATAAGAATGAGAAGTCCAAATGGTGAAATTACCAAAATAGCCCTTATATAGGTCAATAAGCTTCCCACCGGGTCAATTCAGTTTTAACCCGTGCCAAGCATGCCTTTCCTCAGCCAATTAGATTCTAAATTGAATAAGGATCATGTGGGCTTTTGAATGACTCAATTTGGAGTTCATTTGCCCAAGATATGAACCAAAACCTGCAATAGAATACTAAACCGAACAATTTGCCTTATATTGTAAGTCATGTGACTTCAAGGCTTGGTTAGATCATATTATCAACATGTATTGGCAATATATCTTCTAAGATCAGTTTGAACAACATGTATTGGCATATATAATCTAAGATCAGTTTGAACATGTCTTGATTAAGATATGTGATTGAATTGGCCAAGTTCAATCTCATGATTTTAATCAAACTTGTTCAATCTTGATTCATTCAAGCAATTTCACATTTAGCCTTGCCAAAACAATTTCATATTTAAACGTTACACATACATGCTCACATATGCATTTTCCAATCATTCAAACATGATATATCTATTTGCAATCATCATAACAATTACACATATGCACACATATACATTTTGCACACCAATTACACATATGCACACATATACATTTTGCAATCACTCAAACATAATATATCACAACAATCTCCCCCTTTTGATGATTTGCAAAATTACCCCACATATGTGTATATTAAGCATTTAAATCAAGTGTGCATCTAAATCAAGTGTTGTAATCTGTGTAATCAAGTAAGCATCTAAATCACGTGTAAGCTGCTCCCCCTTAATGTGTTATCTCCCCCTTAACATGATATCTCCCTTTGAATGTGTTATCTCCCCCTTAACATGATATATATACACATTTATTTCTCCCCCTTAATTTTGTAAATTATGCAAAAGACTGAATGGTGTAGTAGTCAGTTGTAAGCAATTAATCCAAGTCTTGCACGTAAAGTCTCAAAGATAGCTTGATTAAGGGGTTTAGTGAATATATCAGCTACTTGTTGATCAGTTCTAACATGTTCAATGTGTATATGTCCAAGATTAACATGATCACGGAGAGAAAATGATAACGTACTTCTATATGCTTTGCCTTAGAGTGTAGTACAGGGTTTTTAGACAAATTTATAGCACTTGTACTATCACAATAGATGGGGATATTATTTACTTGTATTTCAAAGTCTGAAAGTGTTGTTTAATCCATAATAGTTGAGTACAACATAGACTTAAAGCCATATATTCTGCTTCAGTAGTAGAAAGTGCAACACTAGATTGTTTTTGAAAACCAAGATATGAGTGAGTTTCCTAAGAATTGACATGTTCCACTAGTGCTCTTTCTATCTACTCTACATCCACCATAATCTGCATCTGAATATGCATGTAGACTTAGACTAGATTGTCTATCATACCATAAGCCTAATGTTGGTGTATGTTGAAGATATCTAAATATTCTTTTTACAGCTTTAAAGTGTGACAACTTTGGCATACTTTGAAATCTTGCACACATACATACTGCAAACATAATATCAGGTCTACTAGCAGTTAGATATAGCAATGAACCAATCATAGACCTATATAGTTTTTCATCAAATGCAACACCATTTTCATCTTTGTCTAATTTTGTTGAAGTACACATTGGTGTTGGAGATGGTTTCAAGTTTTCAAAGTTGAATTCTTTATCATATCTCTTATGTATTTGGCTTGATTGATATGTATACCACTTGATGTTTGTTTTATTTGCAAGCCTAAGAAATAGTTTAATTCACCAACCATAGACATTTCAAACTCAGACTTCATACAATCTTCAAAGTCTTTTACTAAGTTAGGATTAGTTGAACCAAAGATTATGTCATCTACATATATTTGTATTACAAGCAAATCTTTGTCTTTCTTTTTCAAGAATAAGGTACTATCTATGGTTCCTCTTTGAAAGTTGTTACTTAGTAAAAAGTTGGCAAATCTTTCATACCATGCACGGGGGGCTTGTTTCAAACCATATAAGGCTTTCTTAAGTTTATATACATGATTAGGGTTCTTTGGATCTTCAAAGCCTGGTGGTTGTTTAACAAAAACTTCTTCTTGGATATAGCCATTTAAGAATGCACTCTTAACATCCATTTGGAATAGTTTGATGTTATTATAACATGCAAAAGCTAATAAGAGGCGTATGGATTCTAATCTTGCTACGGGGGCAAATGTTTCATCGTAATCAATACCCTCTTCTTGATTATATCCTTGAGCTACAAGTCTTGCTTTATTTCTTACTACAACCCCTTGTTCATTCATTTTGTTCCTAAACACCCATTTAGTTCCAATGATTGATTTATCCTCGGGTTTAGGTACTAAATCCCACACATTGTTTCTTTCAAATTGGTTTAACTCTTCATGCATTGCATCTATCCAATATGCATCGTTTAAGGCATCATTCACATTCTTGGGTTCAATTTGGGATATAAGTGCATGCCATTGATCATATTCATTAGGATCTATTTGCCTACGTGTTCTAACCCCTTGATTTACATCTCCTATGATAAGTTCTTGAGGATGCTTTTGTTTGTCTCTTATTTGCCACCAATTACTTGGTTGTGCATCTTCAATAGGTTCATGATGTTCAATAGGTTGGTTAGGCACTTTTCTTCATTATGTTCTTGTGTAGGGGGAGTTTGAACTTCATGCATTTCAAGATGTTGGACCTGTATAGCACCACTAGAAGGGGGGGGTGAATAGTGGATTAGCGGAAATTGCACTATGATTACCTTCAAAAACTTGTTTGAAGACCCCTTTGCCTCTTTAATCTCAGATTCTGAAAATTCCAGAAACAGTTCACTGTTTTGCACGTTTTGGTTGAACCACTTATACACCTGTGAATGCTCTCAAACTTGGCAGAGATCAAGTTTAGTATGTTTATGATATGTCATAAAAATTTCAGCCAATTCTAAGCAAGTTAGCACGTTCAAATATGCAAGATAAGTAAAGTGTGCAATTCTGGCAGTTTCAGGCAGAATGTTAGCTTAACTTCAAACAATGATATCTCAAAATCTACCCGTGCTATTTTGATGAATCTTATGTCAAATTAAACCTCAAGATGTCTAGTTTAATTTGATATAAGGCTCACTCCAAGATTCGAAGGATAGCTTATTCAAATTGCACAAGTTTGCACACTGGTCAGAACTGTTCACAGAATGTAGCAACAATTTTGTGAAGACGATTTGACTGAGCTAAACTCCTCAGAATTTAGTGATTCTTGCGGCTACTGAAAGCTAACACATTGAAGTATAATATATCCAAAATTCATGCAATTCTAAGAACGTTTGCTTGTTCAATTATACGTGCCAAGTGTGTGTAATTCTCAGCCAGAAAACAGTAAGTGCAGGAAATAAGTAAAGAACACAAGGAATTATCCTGGTTCGGTCAATGTGACCTACTCCAGTCCCAAGAGACACCTTCTCTTGGATTTCACTAAACACCAAACACCAAAGTCACCTTACAAAGCCAAAGGAAGAAGCTTTTCACCAACTTCTTCAAGTGACTACACCAAAACAGCAACTAGTTTCACCTTTGCACCTTTTCACCTTTTGATCACCTCTAAGGAGTAAGCTTTATACACCAGCTTCTCCTTCACAAATATGTCGTATAAAGGTGTTGAAAATGACAAGAATTGAAGAACTATACAATCATAAAGCTTGCTACAAATGTGTTCTTCAATATAGAAGAGAAGAAGAGAAGAATGGAGACAAAGAGCTAATGTCTTGCTTTGCTTTCTTTGCTTTCGTTTGGATGCTCTTTCTCTTCACCCTTTGGAGCTATTTATAGCCAAGAGATCAGCCTAGTAGCTCCTCAACATAGCCGTTTGGATGGATGAGAATGGATAAGAAATCAGCACTTTTCTAGCCACCAAAATCCAGCCTTTGAAATTCAAACTAAACCTGACCGTTTGTTGCTTTGACATGGTCTTCAAATCTGAATTTTATCCTCTTATGAACGTTGGAGATGAGGTGGAAATAGGCTTCATTTAAATGTTTAAAAAACAGCTCCAATCAGCAATGTACATGTGTAAATATCTTGCCATGTATGCGTGTGTTTTGAACAGATTTTTGCCCTTCTTTTTGAATGCCAAAATGACGTTGAAAGAGGTTGAAAAAGGCTCCACATGAACGTTTGGATGAACGTTAGTATGACCTAAAAAATAGGCATTGGATAATAACTAGAAATCAGCCACATCTTTTAATTTGAATAAGTCTTCAATTCTTTATCATATATGGCCGTTGGTATGTGCTAATAGAGATCAGCCAAGTCTTTTTTGAATAAGTCTTCAACATTTTGAACCACATAGCCGTTGCATATTTGCTAAAATATAGAGAGAATTCAGCTAGCCTTTGAACTTGACTTGGTCTTCAACTTTTGAATATATGTAGCCGTTTGAATATAAGAGATTTTTGCTCCAATCTTTGAACAAAATATAGCCGTTTGCTTTGAGAGAATTTTGCTCCATATTTCAACTAAGATAGCCGTTTGTAAATGATAAGAATAGCCAAGAAATCACTTAAAATCAGCACCAAAATAGTAGCTTAAACCTTGCCTTGACTTGTTCAAAATCTGAATTTTGAACATAATTTGCGTGCCATCATCCAATAACCGTGTGCACAATATAATATATAGTCTTCAACATGTAGCATAGAAAACCATATAAAGAATACCAAGAATTCCAAGAAAACCATAGATGTGATCACCATAATATAAGAATTCCTCTTGAGATACCATGCTGCCCGTTTCC
Source organism: Eustoma russellianum (assembly GCA_036186865.1). Classification (NCBI taxonomy): domain Eukaryota; kingdom Viridiplantae; phylum Streptophyta; class Magnoliopsida; order Gentianales; family Gentianaceae; genus Eustoma; species Eustoma russellianum. Next base: position 28,705,059 of record AP025064.1, read on the forward strand.
ATAAAAATAGGGCACGTACCATATGTGACATAAACACATATAAATATCATATGAACAATATATAACATGTTGGAAGATCAATTGGCAAGTGAAATGACCAGAATACCCTTCAGCACAAAAATAGGAACTTTGTCCTAGGATGAACCTAGACATGGTGCTGCTCCAGATTCATTTTTTGCCATGATGTGACATGACTTATAAATGTGTCATATGATCATATAAGTCCGTTGGAAGAAGACCAAATAAGAATGAGAAGTCCAAATGATGAAATTACCAAAATAGCCCTTATATAGGTCAATAAGCTTCCCACCGGGTCAACTCAGTTTTAACCCGTGCCAAGCATGCTCTTCCTCAGCCAATTAGATTCTAAATTGAATAAGGATCAAGTGGGCTTTTGAATGACTCAATTTGGAGTTCATTTGCTCAAGATATGAACCAAAACCTGCAATAGGATACTAAACCGAACAATTTGCCTTATATTGTAAGTCATGTGACTTCAAGGCTTGGTTAGTTCATATAATAAACATGTATTGACATATATATCATCCAAGATCAGTTTGAACATGTCTTGATTAAGATATGTGATTGAATTGGCCAAGTTCAATCTCATGATCTTAATCAAACTTGTTCAATCTTGATTCAATCAATCAATTTCACATTTAGCTCATAAGTTCATGTCTTGCACAATCAATTTCATATGTAAACGTTACACACTATATATCACATATGCATTTTCTAATCACAACAATTACACATATGCACACATATACATTTTGCACAACAATTACACATATGCTCACATATACATTTTGCAATCACTCAAACATACTATATCTCAACAATCTCCCCCTTTTGATGATTTGCAAAATTACCCCACATATGTGTATATTAAGCATTTAAATCAAGTGTGCAATCTAAATCAAGTGTTGTAATCTGTGTAATCAAGTAAGCATCTAAATCAAGTGTAAGCTGCTCCCCCTTAATGTGTTATCTCCCCCTTAACATGATATATATATACACATTTATTTCTCCCCCTTAATTTTGTAAATTATGCAAAAGACTGTTATTCAGGTGTAAGCAATTAATCCAAGTCTTGCACGTAAAGTCTCAAAGATAGCTTGATTAAGGGGTTTAGTGAATATATCAGCTACTTGTTGATCAGTTCTAACATGTTCAATGTGTATATGTCCAAGATTAACATGATCACGGAGAAAATGATAACGTACTTCTATATGCTTTGCCTTAGAGTGTAGTACAGGGTTTTTAGACAAATTTATAGCACTTGTACTATCACAATAGATGGGGATATTATTTACTTGTATTTCAAAGTCTGAAAGTTGTTGTTTAATCCATAATAGTTGAGTACAACATAGACTTAAAGCCATATATTCTGCTTCAGTAGTAGAAAGTGCAACACTAGATTGTTTCTTTGAAAACCAAGATATTAGTGAGTTTCCTAGGAATTGACATGTTCCACTAGTGCTCTTTCTATCTACTCTACATCCACCATAATCTGCATCTGAATATGCATGTAGACTTAGACTAGATTGTCTATCATACCATAAGCCTAATGTTGGTGTATGTTGAAGATATCTAAATATTCTTTTACAGCTTTAAAGTGTGACAACTTAGGCATACTTTGAAATCTTGCACACATACATACTGCAAACATAATATCAGGTCTACTAGCAGTTAGATATAGCAATGAACCAATCATAGACCTATATAGTTTTTCATCAAATGCAACACCATTTTCATCTTTGTCTAATTTTGTTGAAGTACACATTGGTGTTGGAGATGGTTTCAAGTTTTCAAAGTTGAATTTCTTTATCATATCTCTTATGTATTTGGCTTGATTGATATGTATACCATTTGATGTTTGTTTTATTTGCAAGCCTAAGAAGTAATTTAATTCACCAACCATGGACATTTCAAACTCAGACTTCATACAATCTTCAAAGTCTTTTACTAAGTTAGGATTAGTTGAACCAAAGATTATGTCATCTACATATTTGTATTACAAGCAAATCTTTGTCTTTCTTTTTCAAGAATAAGGTACTATCTATGGTTCCTCTTTGAAAGTTGTTACTTAGTAAAAAGTTGGCAAATCTTTCATACCATGCACGGGGGGCTTGTTTCAAACCATATAAGGCTTTCTTAAGTTTATATACATGATTAGGGTTCTTTGGATCTTCAAAGCCTGGTGGTTGTTTAACAAAAACTTCTTCTTGGATATAGCCATTTAAGAATGCACTCTTAACATCCATTTGGAATAGTTTGATGTTATTATAACATGCAAAAGCTAATAAGAGGCGTATGGATTCTAATCTTGCTACAGGGGCAAATGTTTCATCGTAATCAATACCCTCTTCTTGATTATATCCTTGAGCTACAAGTCTTGCTTTATTTCTTACTACAACCCCTTGCTCATTCATTTTGTTCCTAAACACCCATTTAGTTCCAATGATTGATTTATCCTCGGGTTTAGGTACTAAATCCCACACATTGTTTCTTTCAAATTGGTTTAACTCTTCATGCATTGCATCTATCCAATATGCATCGTTTAAGGCATCATTCACATTCTTAGGTTCAATTTGGGATATAAGTGCATGCCATTGATCATATTCATTAGGATCTATTTGCCTACGTGTTCTAACCCCTTGATTTACATCTCCTATGATAAGTTCTTGAGGATGCTTTTGTTTATCTCTTATTTGCCACCAATTACTTGGTTGTGCATCTTCAATAGGTTCATGATGTTCAATAGGTTGGTTAGGCACATTTTCTTCATTATGTTCTTGTGTAGGGGGAGTTTGAACTTCATGCATTTCAAGAGTTTGATTTGGTGTTTCAACTTGATCATGTGTAGGTGGTAGGATAAGTTCATCTTCATCATGAAGTATTTGATCATTTGGTACATAGATTTCATGTTGATTACTTGTTTGGAGATATGCATTTTCATTGAACTTCACATGTATAGATTCAACTATCTTTCTTGTTTGTGCATTATAACATCTATATGCTTTAGAGTTCATTGAATATCCCACAAATATATGTTCATCAGACTTAGGATCAAACTTATCTAAGTTATCTTTTGTGTTCAATACAAAGCATTTACAACCAAAGACTTAGATAGTTTACTTTTGGGAGTCGTCCATTTAAGATTTCAAATGGTGTTTTGTTCAATTTCTTTCTTATTGATAGTCTGTTGATCATATAACTTGATGTGTTTACTGCTTCAGCCCATAAGAATTTAGGTACTTTGTTTTCTACCATCATTGTTCTTGCTACTTCTTGAATAGTCCTATTCTTTCTTTCAACTACACCATTAAGTTGAGGAGTTCTTGGTGGGGAGAATTCATGTTTTATACCCTTTTCATTACAGAATTTGATTAATTCACTTTTTAAACTCACCACCTCTATCACTCCTTATCTTAATAACATGTGATTCATGTTCATTTTCAAGTTGTCTAATTAGATTAGCTATAGATGATGCACTTTCATCTTTTGAAGCAAGAAACAATGTCCAAGTATATCTTGAGAAATCATCAACTATTACACATACATAATAACTTCCACCTAAGCTTCTTGTTCTACATGGACCAAATAAGTCTATATGCAAGAGTTCTAGTATTCTAGATGTTGTGAACTCAGTTTTAGGCTTAAGGGATTCTCTAACATGTTTGCCTTTGATACAAGATTCACATAGTTGAAAATCATTCAAGTTAAGTTTAGGCAATCCTTTAACAAGACTTTTAGCGTGTAGTTTTTCTAAGGTTGATATACCTATGTGTCCTAAACGTCTATGCCAAAGATTGGGATCAGATTCATGTGAAACAAGACATTTTGTGTTACTACTTAGCATATCATCCATGTTAAGCACATATATGTTTCCTTCACGTTTTCCTTTTAACACAACTTGATTGTTTTTATCCATTATCTTACAAGAGGTGGAGGAAAAGAGAACATTCAAGTTGTTGTCACATAGTTGAGAAACACTTAAGAGCTCAAAGGTTAAGTTACTTACAAGTAGGACGTTTTTGATTCAAACTTGTTTGGATCACCAACCTTGCCTTTGCCAATTATTTGACCTTGGTTGTTGTCTCCAAAGTAACTTTGCCACCTTTTGCAACGTTTTTAAGTGTGCTAAACAAATTTTCATTGCCAGTCATATGTCTTGAGCAACCACTATCAACTATCCATTTGGTTTTGTTCTTTTCATCTTCTTTGTTGTTATCCAGCAACTTGTCTTTCTTTGATGTTATGTACCTACAAATGTAAATAACAACTTAGGTACCCTTTGATTTTGGGTCCTTTCAAGGTTAGACAAGTTAAGTTCATGTTAGTGTACCTTTAGGTACCCAAACTTGAACAACCTTTCTTGGTTTTGAAATGTTAAAATCATGTTGCATATAATGAACAAATAGTGGATTTTGATACATAGAATATGATGGAAAAGGGGCTGCACATTTATGTCTAGTTGGATAAGCATTGTAAGTTCTATATGCATTTGAATGTTGCCATGTATATGAGTTATATCTTGGCCGTGAGTAAGCATTGAATTTAGGCCGTGTATAAGCAAGATGTTGTGTGTATCTAGGCCGTGTGTTGTAAAGTGATTTAGGCCTAGAGTATGTCATGTTCTTCACATAAGCATGTTGTTGCATATAAGGCATAACTTGAGCAGATTTCATACTACTTTGTTTAGGCATTCTTGTATACATGTAAGCATGATTTCTAGGTGTATTTACCTTCCTATATGTTGATGCATTTTGCAATCTTTGTGATGAAGGTGGTGTGGGCAGAATAGGTTCATTTCTAAATGCATTTGGCCTATATTTCATGTTGGTTGAAGATGATACAAATGTTGTTTCTTAGGTGTGTATTCAGCTTCTTCAACATATCCAAGACCTTGTTTGTCATTTCCATGCTTTTGAGATGCAATAAGAGTGTCTAACATGTTGGAACCATTCTTAAATTGTTCTAAAGATTTGTTCAAGTCTAGGTTGCATGCTTTCAATGATTCAAATTCAGTTTGTATTTCATGCAATTTAGACTTTAAAACGTTGTAATCAACACATTGCACACATTGCACATTTTCATGTTTGTTCTTAAGTTCCTTAATCTGATTTTGCATTGAACTAATAGTGTTAGATGATTCAAGTTGAAGAACTTCTAGTTGAGAAGTTAGATTCAAGTTAGACGTCTCCAACTTGTTCTTCTCCTCAACTATTCTTTTCTTCTCCTTGGATAGCTTCTTATATCTATTATGCAACTTTTCTAATTCATCCAACAATTCATCTTGAGTAAAATCACATTCAGAATCAGAATCGAATGTTACCTCATTTGTAGACTTTGAAGCCAAACATGTTTGTGCAACTTCAGATTCCTCCTCGGATTCGGATGAAGATGTGTCATCCCAAGAGCTTGAACTTACCTTGAGAGCTTTCTTCCTCCTTTGCATAGGTTCTACTCTAGTTTTTGTCCTTGTCTTTTCATCCATGTCACGGTTTTTGTTCTTGTTTGGACAATCATATGAGATGTGTCCTTGTTTGCCACATTCATAACACTTAAGTTCTTTATCATACCATTTACCATCTTGTTTGTTAGATTTCACATTGATAGGGGCGGCTGATTTTGCTTGTCTTTTAGTTGGTCTTTTCTTGAACAACTTCCTTAAACGCCTAGCTAACAACATTATGTCTTCTTCATCACTTTCATCATCACTTTCATACTCGGCTTGATTAGATAATTCGGGTTCATTTGTTACAAATGCAAGTGATTTAGACTTGTTACTAGTTTCAGCCTTTCTTATATTCAACTTGTTTTCATAAACTTTTAAGGAACCTATCAATTCATCAAGTTTTATTTGAGAAAGATCTTTGCTTTCTTCAATGGCACTAACTTTGGCATCCCATTCACTTGGCAAACTTCTCAAAACTTTTTGCACTTTTTCTTTCATCAAAAACGTTTTACCAAGGATTCAAGTGAGTTGTATAAGTTAGTAAGCCTTAAATCCATATCAACAATTGATTCATTAGGCAGTAAATGAAATGATTCAAGTGTAGTCATTAACATGTTAATCTTTGATTCCTTACTTGATTAGTTCCTTCATGCTTCATTTCAAGACATTTCCACATATCCTTTGCACTTGAACAAGAAGAGACATAGGCAGATTCACTCCTACTTAAACCATTCAATAATAATTGCATTGCTTTAGCATTAAGACTCATTTTCTTTTTATCTTCATCACTCCAATCTTTTCTATATTTCTCAACTTTTTGATAAGCCATCAATTATAACATGCTTAGTAGGCACATAAGGTCCATCTTCAATGATAGACCACAAGTCTATATCAATAGCCATTAAGAACAATTTCATCCTAAGTTTCCAATGACTAAAGTTTTCTCCATCAAAAAGAGGTGGTCTTTGTGTGGACATGCCTTCTAATTCTATTTTCATGTGTGACTTAGACATGCTTCTTAGTGTGTGAGAAAACGTTTAAAACACTTATAAGAAGGAAAGAAAGTGTCACCTTGTTGTAGATACCAAATATGAAGAATATAAGACAACTAGAAAATTTCCAGCAACTTTGCAACTTGGAGTGTAGACTGTTTTCAGCTCAAATCAGAATATGGTGCTCAACCAGGCTCTGATACCAATTGTTGGACCTGTATAGCACCACTAGAGGGGGGGGTGAATAGTGGATTAGCGGAAATTGCACTATGATTACCTTCAAAAACTTGTTTGAAGACCCCTTTGCCTTTTACCTCAGATTCTGAAAATTCCAGAAACAGTTCACTGTTTTGCACGTTTTGGTTGAACCACTTATACACCTGTGAATGCTCTCAAACTTGGCAGAGATCAAGTTTAGTATGTTTATGATATGTCATAAAAATTTCAGCCAATTCTAAGCAAGTTAGCACGTTCAAATATGCAAGATAAGTAAAGTGTGCAATTCTGGCAGTTTCAGGCAGAATGTTAGCTTAACTTCAAACAATGATATCTCAAAATCTACCCGTGCTATTTTGATGAATCTTATGTCAAATTAAACCTCAAGATGTCTAGTTTAATTTGATATAAGGCTCACTCCAAGATTCGAAGGATAGCTTATTCAAATTGCACAAGTTTGCACACTGGTCAGAACTGTTCACAGAATGTAGCAACAATTTTGTGAAGACGATTTGACTGAGCTAAACTCCTCAGAATTTAGTGATTCTTGCGGCTACTGAAAGCTAACACATTGAAGTATAATATATCCAAAATTCATGCAATTCTAAGAACGTTTGCTTGTTCAATTACGTGCCAAGTGTGTGTAATTCTCAGCCAGAAAACAGTAAGTGCAGGAAATAAGTAAAGAACACAAGGAATTATCCTGGTTCGGTCAATGTGACCTACTCCAGTCCCAAGAGACACCTTCTCTTGGATTTCACTAAACACCAAACACCAAAGTCACCTTACAAAGCCAAAGGAAGAAGCTTTTCACCAACTTCTTCAAGTGACTACACCAAAAAGCAACTAGTTTCACCTTTGCACCTTTTCACCTTTTGATCACCTCTAAGGAGTAAGCTTTATACACCAGCTTCTCCTTCACAAATATGTCGTATAAAGGTGTTGAAAATGACAAGAATTGAAGAACTATACAATCATAAAGCTTGCTACAAATGTGTTCTTCAATATAGAAGAGAAGAAGAGAAGAATGGAGACAAAGAGCTAATGTCTTGCTTTGCTTTCTTTGCTTTCGTTTGGATGCTCTTTCTCTTCACCCTTTGGAGCTATTTATAGCCAAGAGATCAGCCTAGTAGCTCCTCAACATAGCCGTTTGGATGGATGAGAATGGATAAGAAATCAGCACTTTTCTAGCCACCAAAATCCAGCCTTTGAAATTCAAACTAAACCTGACCGTTTGTTGCTTTGACATGGTCTTCAAATCTGAATTTTTATCCTCTTATGAACGTTGGAGATGAGGTGGAAATAGGCTTCATTTAAATGTTTAAAAAACAGCTCCAATCAGCAATGTACATGTGTAAATATCTTGCCATGTATGCGTGTGTTTTTGAACAGATTTTTGCCCTTCTTTTTGAATGCCAAAATGACGTTGAAAGAGGTTGAAAAAGGCTCCACATGAACGTTTGGATGAACGTTAGTATGACCTAAAAAATAGGCATTGGATAATAACTAGAAATCAGCCACATCTTTTAATTTGAATAAGTCTTCAATTCTTTATCATATATGGCCGTTGGTATGTGCTAATAGAGATCAGCCAAGTCTTTTTTGAATAAGTCTTCAACATTTTGAACCACATAGCCGTTGCATATTTGCAAATATAGAGAGAATTCAGCTAGCCTTTGAACTTGACTTGGTCTTCAACTTTTGAATATATGTAGCCGTTTGAATATAAGAGATTTTTGCTCCAATCTTTGAACAAAATATAGCCGTTTGCTTTGAGAGAATTTTGCTCCATATTTCAACTAAGATAGCCGTTAACATCATCTCCAAAATCAAACAAGAATAGTCATTTGAAATCATCTTAAAATCACCACCAAAATAGGATGTATTTGAAATTTGCCTTGACTTGTTCAAAATCTGAATGTTTGAACATAATATATGCGCCAATAGCCAATAAACCGTGTGCACAAATATATAATATATAGTCTTCAACATGTAGCATAGAAAACCATATGAAGAATACCAAGAATTCCAAGAAAACCATAGATGTGATAACCATGATATAAGAATTTCAATTGAGATACCATGCTGCCCGTTTCCATAAAAATAGGGCACGTACCATATGTGACATAAACACATATAAACATCATATGAACAATATATAACATGTTGGAAGATCAATTGGCAAGTGAAATGACCAGAATACCCTTCAGCACAAAAATAGGAATGTTGTCCTAGGATGAACCTGGACATAGTGCTGCTCCAGATACATTCTTTGCCATGATGTGACATGACTTATAAATGTGTCATATGATCATATAAGTCCGTTGGAAGAAGACCAAATAAGAATGAGAAGTCCAAATGATGAAATTACCAAAATAGCCCTTATATAGGTCAATAAGCTTCCCACCGGGTCAACTCAGTTTTAACCCGTGCCAAGCATGCTCTTCCTCAGCCAATTAGATTCTAAATTGAATAAGGATCAAGTGGGCTTTTGAATGACTCAATTTGGAGTTCATTTGCTCAAGATATGAACCAAAACCTGCAATAGGATACTAAACCGAACAATTTGCCTTATATTGTAAGTCATGTGACTTCAAGGCTTGGTTAGTTCATATAATAAACATGTATTGACATATATATCATCCAAGATCAGTTTGAACATGTCTTGATTAAGATATGTGATTGAATTGGCCAAGTTCAATCTCATGATCTTAATCAAACTTGTTCAATCTTGATTCAATCAATCAATTTCACATTTAGCTCATAAGTTCATGTCTTGCACAATCAATTTCATATGTAAACGTTACACACATATAATCACATATGCATTTCTAATCACAACAATTACACATATGCACACATATACATTTTGCACAACAATTACACATATGCTCACATATACATTTTGCAATCACTCAAACATACTATATCTCAACACAAGAGTTTGATTTGGTGTTTCAATTTGATCATTTGTAGGTGGTAGGATAAGTTCATCTTCATCATGAAGTATTTGATCATTTGGTACATAGATTTCATGTTGATTACTTGTTTGGAGATATGTATTTTCATTGAACTTCACATGTATAGATTCAACTATCTTTCTTGTTTGTGCATTATAACATCTATATGCTTTAGAGTTCATGGAATATCCCAAATATATGTTCATCAGACTTAGGATCAAACTTATCTAAGTTATCTTTTGTGTTCAATACAAAGCATTTACAACCAAAGACTTTTAGATAGTTATTTTGGGAGTCGTCCATTTAAGATTTCAAATGGTGTTTTGTTCAATTTCTTTCTTACTGATAGGTTGATCATATAACTTGAAGTGTTTACAGCTTCAGCCCATAAGAATTTAGGTACTTTGTTTTCTACCATCATTGTTCTTGCTACTTCTTGAATAGTCCTATTCTTTCTTTCAACTACACCATTAAGTTGAGGAGTTCTAGGTGGGGAGAATTCATGTTTTATACCCTTTTCATTACAGAATTTGATTAATTCACTATTTTTAAACTCACCACTCTATCACTCCTTATCTTAATAACATGTGATTCATGTTCATTTTCAAGTTGTCTAATTAGATTAGCTATAGATGATGCACTTTCATCTTTTGAAGCAAGAAACAATGTCCAAGTATATCTTGAGAAATCATCAACTATTACACATACATAATAACTTCCACCTAAGCTTCTTGTTTACATGGACCAAATAAGTCTATATGCAAGAGTTCTAGTATTCTTGATGTTGTGACCTCGGTTTTAGGCTTAAGGGATTCTCTAACATGTTTGCCTTTGATACAAGATTCACATAGTTGAAAATCATTCAAGTTAAGTTTAGGCAATCCTTTAACAAGACTTTTAGCGTGTAGTTTTTCTAAGGTTGATATACCAATGTGTCCTAAACGTCTATGCCAAAGATTGGGATCAGATTCATGTGAAACAAGACATTTTGTGTTACTACTTAGCATATCATCCATGTTAAGCACATATATGTTTCCTTCACGTTTTCCTTTTAACACAACTTGATTGTTTTTATCCATTATCTTACAAGAAGTGGAGGAGAAGAGAACATTCAAGTTGTTGTCACATAGTTGGGAAACACTTAAAAGCTCAAAGGTTAAGTTACTTACAAGTAGGACGTTTTTGATCTCAAACTTGTTTGGATCACCAACCTTGCCTTTGCCAATTATTTGGCCTTGGTTGTTGTCTCCAAAGGTACTTTGCCACCTTTTGCAACGTTCTTAAAGTGTGCTAAACAAATTTTTGTTGCCCGTCATATGTCTTGAGCAACCACTATCATTGGTTTTGTTCTTTCATCCTTGGTTTTGTCTT
>AP025064.1:28716161-28812451 GCA_036186865.1 Eustoma russellianum
TTCTGGCAGCCTTTTATGCGACATCCCCAGGCGGCACTGTGGTAAGAAACTTTCATATTCTTTTTTTTTTATAAAAAAAAAAGAGACTTGAGATTTCTTGCAAGTGAAAGAGAGTTTATTGACTATATGCAGAGACAGGTGGACAGCAAATTTCGGATAAGGGGGGGCTCACATAGCACTGGTCAAAGTCAAAATTTATTTGTCGGTAATAAACGTCAATTTGACATGTTTTTCGCGTGGGAAAAATAATAAAAGCGGTGGGTCCGGCCATGTCATAGAGTCGTGCAGGTAAGCTTGCAGCCGCCCAAGGGCATAGTCCAGTGGTAAGTCGCAAAGGTGATTGTGGCTAGAACCCGACGTCCCGAGTTCGAATCCGTGTAGAGACAATCCTTGTTGAAATATTACAAGGGTTGTTTATGGGCTGGCTGAGTCTCGTGTGTCCTCTCCCTTTGCAGGGCTGCCGGTGGACCACATCCCTCGATTTACATCCCTCAATTTACATCCTATCTGGGTAAGGGGCTAAGGGGCTTCTGGTACAGGTGGGGGAGAACCCACCACCTCATCAAAAGGTAAGCTTGCAGCCATTCAAACCTAATCTCCACCATGCAGCAGCCCACGCGGTCTTTTCACGTTTTGTTTTGTTTTTTTGTCCGGTGAGTGGGTGAATTGATAGGTTCGAGCCGCAAAAACAGTCTTTTACACAAAATGTAGGATAAGGGTAATATACATTAAATCACAAAACGATCTGATCCTTCTTTAAACTCTACGCAAACACGAAAGTTTAGTGTACTGAAACATCCTTTTCTCCGAATGGGTGACTCACTGACTCTTTTCCGTTTTCTTTCGAATTGAAAATGATTGAATATTATTTCGAATTGTCAAAGTTATACAACATCTAGAATGAGTTAGACAATACCATTTAGTGCTATACCTATGTATATTTTGAGTAGGGCTGTAAACGAGCCGAACGAGCCGAGCATTGTATTGTTCAAGCTCTGTTCATTTAACTTAGCGAACGATCCGAGCTTGTTCGTTTATTTAAACGAACATATTTACTTGTTCAAGCTTGGTTCGTTTAACTCACGAACAACATTAACGAGCCGAACACCTTAAACGAACGGTGCCACTTACCGAGCTCGAACAGAAAAATGTGTTCAAGCTCTGTTCATTAACCTTTTATCCGAGTCGAGCTCGAGCTCAAACAAACGAGCCGAACAACCGAACGGCTTGGTTCATTTACACCCCTAATTTTGAGTCTCCTAGTACAAGATGGCCAGCTACCTGAAGTATCCTTATTTAATATCTACACCCTAGATGAGTTAATATACACTAATAATTATTGTAAGTGATTAAACACTGTCAAAAAAGTGAATGAATTATATTTCGCGCCCGTAACAAATCAAGTTACTGATATCTTTACATATACAGTTACATTTTTTTCAATAAAAATTATACTTTTAATTTTATCACTCTATCCTGCCGAATGAGTTCATCCTATGATTTCATTAAGTTGCTCCATAAAATATTGATGCGTACAATAATCAGACGTGCAACGTTATATTTTCATGAGATTTATAAAATAGACAAACTTGATCAGTCAGGATAGAAGTTTCTTCTGTAAATAGAATTCATCCTAGACGTTGTCATGTCTAAGCTACTATGGTGGAAAAGAAGTTGTCTGGAGGCATCTCATACATCAAATTTGTTTAACATATCACCTCCTGCTTGTACAGCTTATAAACTCTCAAGTTTAGCAAGAAGAATTGAACAAACCATCGTTTTTCCTTGAGCAAATGTCCTCTTGATTTTATCTAAGCTCCAGACGCCTATAGGTTCCCTTAGTTGACAAAGTTTTCCAATCAAGAAACTATGAACTTCGTTTTTAATTGCCCCTGCGGCAACATCAAAATACTACGTTCATAAGAATAAAACTCCAAGAAATTGAAGGGTCCGTAAAGTCTGATTGCGTCTATTTCTAATCCAACAACAACAATATTACCCAATTGTCTTAGAAGCTTCCGCCTATGACGAGGTATAAGACATCGAATGTATGCAACCATACACATATGTTAGAAACATCCAGAGGTTGTTTCCCGATGACCCATAATGATGCGTCAAGATATGTCGATCAGAAATTTCCATTGACTCCACCACGAACTTCCATGACTCATTCACACCTCATAGCAGTTCCATGCATATCCTGATTGAGCAGCTCTGCTCATGGGGGACAAACAAAATGGGACAGGAAACTTTTTGCAATATGGGGTGAATTTGAAAATAATTTTCTCACGTTCTAAAAAAGGTTATATCAGTTTCGCTTGAGTACACCACTATTTTAGTGTAATACATTCATCAGCCTACAACAGGTTAACGATAAAGAACCTTCAATCATTGATATTTTCTTAAATCATGTACCATAGAGATGCTATTAAAATTGATGATAAAGCATTTTCCACTAGGAAATAAACATAACTAATAATCCCTTGCAAAGCAGACGTCAACACCCTGCAAACTTGCGTACCTCCAACTTTAATAGCTGCATCTGAACTCAAACACTGAGCTCTCCAATCTCGTTACTAAGCGGTTCAAAGATGGCTTCCACCTCATTGGTATCAACTTCTTCCAAGCTCGACGGGTTCCATTTGGGATTCTGCTCAAGGACAATCATCAACAATAGCAGAAATACAAAAAGGTAACATGCAAGGGGAAGAGAAAGAGAAGCAATTTTGATATTCCATCTAGATAGATCATGAATGTTGTTGTTTCTATAACATGAGTATGGTTGCGTACATCCAACCCCCATACCCCACTATAGGCAGGAGCCTCTAAGGCAATGTGATAATATTGTTGTGGTATAGATCATGAATGTCACTACTTCCACTTAAAACCGAATAACAGTCCTTACACCGGCAATTTTCTTGTGGTCCAGAGTCACTTTTTAGTCGTGCTATTATATGCAAAGACAAACAAAGAGACCTGCCACATCCGCTAATGGGTTAAAGTGAAAGGAGCAAACCTGATCTTTATCGACCAAGACGGCACGGACACCTTCAGCAAAATCAGGACGAAGAGAGGATCGTAAAGCCATCCGGTATTCAGTTTTCATCACACACATTCAGCTACAGACAGTGAATTGCAGAATTAGAACTTCCAAGACATAAAAAGTCAAAAAAAGAAGACAAGATAAGAATTTACAGTAAGAAACAATTTCACTTTTACCTTTGACAGTTCGTTCTGGCTATTTCCACGAGCAGATGCAACCCTCGAGTAATGCTTCTGAGTGAGACAGAGAGAAAATGGAGCACCTTTCTGAATTCCTTGCAAAGCATCTTTGGCCCACTCCGCCACTAGTGAGGAAGATAACAGAAAACACAACCAGCCCAAAAATTAATTTGACCATACACATTATATACGACCAAAAGATACTTTGTAGACCTAGATATGAACACATTGTAACACCTCATTAAAAGATCATAATATACCTAAAGTATCAGCACTTTGCTGATGATTCTCCAGCTCTGTTATTATTTCCTTCACAGACTTACTAGCGCTAAAGGTTGAAATTATACGAGGTAAAAGCAACTTTAGACGAGGCTCAGACTCAGGATTGCTGCTGAATTTTGCCAACAGTATTCTGACATCTTCGTGTGGGTCATCAGAGCTGCATCACAAACCAAAATTCTTAGGAGAGCATTCCTTTGTTAGTCACCCACCACCACATGATGGCCTCTATAAGTCATATGACGAATACAGACCAAACAAAACCTAGGTAAGATAAAGCTATAAGTGACAAATTTTACGCAATTGGAGCTTTGATACATTCTATTCCTCAACCTTTTATTTGTTTTGTTTGTGTTGTGTTTTTTTGTGTGTGAGAAACATACAGGGAGAGAACTTTCTCAGCTAAACTAAAGAGACCAATTTGAAATAAATTGTTGAAGGTAAGCATGGTGATTTGGAAAAGATTCCAGAACAGGATAGCATCACCACAAATTAAAAAGAAAACATAATAAATAAAATTTAGGCAACCAAGTAGCAGCGCATATAAAAACTCGTAACTATCTAACATAGAATTATGTCCAGTTATAGGACAAATTATAGACACATAAAGTATCCAGGAAGAACAGAACATACAATGCTGTTTCTAAGAGAGCCTCCTTCAGAGAAACTAATTTCCCAGAGTGCACATAGTGCGTTCCCAGCCCAGGTACAGTGCATCAGCAGGTGTTGAGATTCTATTGCCAGTAAGTGCCAGATAAGCACCTGTAGAAACAAAAATTTAAAAAAAGAAATCACAAAAGGCTGACAGCAAGCAAAGGAAATTAATAGATAGCAAATACACAGCCAAACCAATCAAGAAAGGACTTCCGTAAAAGACTTGCACAATTTCAGTACTTATATGAAACTTTAAAACTGAACAAGGTGGAAACATTGACGTTAGCAATGGCCTATAGTATAATACCAACAACGAAACCAAACAAGAAATGCAGCTTGACCGAGAAAGCATAACGATTAGAAGAGCTTTATGCTGTCAATAAACAAAGAAAAACTACAGATAAATTCATCAGGCAAGCCCAAAACCCCACTACTATAGGTCCTATACAAGAACAGTGAAGCTTAAGCAGCCATAACCGCAAGCACTATTTCATGTTGAACGTGGAAGGTTTTTAAGGTGGGGGCGAATAGAGTGTCCTACTTAACACAATGCACAGCGGGTTTAGAATAAGGAAAAAGATTGCCTAAAAAGCATGTAAGTTCATATCAAATGAATTTTTTTAAACCTGAATTAACATTCTAGATTTTGCAAGTTCAGAAGACACCAGAATTTAAAAGCAAACTAATAATGGAGCAATAAAAACTAAAAAGCATCAGAATTTCATTGATATATCATAACATGCAACAGCGGTTTTGTCTATCTTCCTTCGTTTATGTCCTAGGGGAAAAGAGGAACAAGAAATCATCAGCAGATTAACAAAAGTCCTATAATGAAAGCTCAGGAAATCATACGTCACCTCATACCATTTGAAAACTATCAAAGGGGAATCAGGAAGAATAGAGTCAAGTGGGAGATTGCGATTAATGGTAGCTTTCATGACTGTACTTCTAATATACACCTGTAACTAGCATGCAGTTTTTGATTTTGGATGTATAGCATAAAGGTGTTATGAGAGGCTTCCTTTTGCCTATTCTCGTTTGTAAATTTTGCTGCATAATATCAGCAAAACTTCTTTAATTTACCCACAGGGCATGAATATATTGGCCAACTTAAATTTCTTCATTGGATAAACACAAATCATTAGTTTCTTGAATGTCCGTACTCAAAAAGTATTCCAAAACATTTGGTTCGTTTTTTGCTTGGCATCTGCCACTTATGGTGTCTGCAAGGAAAGAAACCTGAAGACTTTTCATAAGGAAAGTATGAACCCGGAAGTGAATGCAGTGGATACTTTATATCAGAGTAGATCTTTATTGGTACTTGGAGCAAGATTAGGAAAACTAAGACAAATTGTGATGTAAACATGTGTATAGATCATAGTATTTTTACCAAAATCTAGAAAAGTTACCAGCATTTGATTTGAGGATTTTATTGCCATGGGTAATTACGGTCCTAAGTTATCGCATATCTGCAATCAATGACACTTTTACTTTAAAAAAAGAAAAGGTCAGTAGAAATGGACGTACACTGTTAGCCTCACTCTTCATCATAGAAGCAAAAAGTGGTGCGATTTATGTGAAAGGGGAAAAAAGCATCCTAAACAGCAATTATACGAGCCAACTCTCTAAAACTCTACACTAGTATCCAGCACATTAACCACTGAAGCTATACATAGAAGCAAGTTTTAGCTTTCATTCAAGAATTAAATGCAAAATTTTCTATTCTCCACTGTGCTCACAAATTTTCTAGTATTGTCTCAACAATTTTGGGGCTCTCATCCAACCACGAGGCTCCCAAATGCATCAAAATGAGCAACAACAACTCAAATTCAGTGGAAAAAATGAAATTCCATGTAGGCTAAAACTTTACCAACTGTTCCTTCTCCAGGACTTTGTGCAGCAATATAAGCAAAGCCAACATCGGGGAATAAACCAATTCCATTTTCAGGCATAGCAAGGACTGTCCTCTGCCACAAGAAAAATGACATATGATGTTGCAGCACAAAAATGTCTTATAAAGCAAAGTTGCCGGCACAAAGGAAGAAAGGAAGAAAAACCTCGGTGATGAGCCTATAGCGACCATGACCAGAGAGGCCAATGCCAAAACCCATTGTAATACCATCCATGAAGGAAATATAAGGCTTTTGTACTCGAAAATCTTGCAAATTAGAGAATACTCAGCTGTGAACACCTGTTTCAGCATTTAAGCTGAACACACATTAGTTTCTCAATGACAACATCATTAGCAAAAAAAAATCAAAATGCTAAACGTCAAAGCCCAAAGGAGAATCCTTGTTTCTCATATGGCAAAAGATTGTTGTCAAACAGAGAGGATGGCCATATGCTTTTGTTGGGGGCAAAAAAGAAAAAAGGGATAGGCAATACACTTAAAGGACTTCACACCGAGTCCTCACAAATGACTTCTTTGTGCTACAAATTCGGAAAAAGTAAAAAAGAAAAACCAATCCCGTAATACAGCTGACAAAACTAAAATTTCCAGCCAAATTAGCAGCACTTTGTTTAAAATTCTTAATTTCTAATAAGTTCAGTGGGTAATATTCCTTTATTCGAAAGGGTATCTAGTTGAAAATATTAAAATTACTGTTTTTATCGGCACAACTTAGAAGAGGCTTTGAATCTCTAAGCACATCAGCAAATTCAATAGCCAAAAAGAAGGAAGCATCATACCTCTTAACTAGTGTTTCTCTGCCTAAAAAAAATAAATAACAACCAGTGTTTCTTTACTTAGTAGTGTTTAACTTTGAACTTTGAGGACAACAAAGTATATGAAATACTTCGGTTCAACGTGACTACCTATTTTATTAAAAAAATTAATGGAAAAAATTTTCAATAATGGATCAACAGATAAAAGAAGACTACACTGATGCAGCAATTTTACAGAGACACCAGGATAGTGACACATGATCCGATTAACTAATATATTCTTTTGACAGAAAGGTGACACTGTTGAAAAAGTTATCCTCCTGTTGAAATAACCAACAAGAGGACCCATATGCATCACATGTATACTACGATACTTGGTTAGAGATTTAGCAAAATTCATGTAGAGTTCATCAATTGTATGGTGACAGAGAACACTAAAAGACCTCAATCACATCTGACAGTTGGTTTTTGATCGTGATCTGCTTGATGTCACCACCTGCAGGTAAAATGATACACTAAGAGTTTGGTTATTCACTGTCACGTTAAGTGGTTGAAAGAGATTTCAGGAAGCCATATTAGACTGAATAG
Source organism: Eustoma russellianum (assembly GCA_036186865.1). Lineage (NCBI taxonomy): Eukaryota > Viridiplantae > Streptophyta > Magnoliopsida > Gentianales > Gentianaceae > Eustoma > Eustoma russellianum. Next base: position 28,723,569 of record AP025064.1, read on the forward strand.
AAACTTGCAGAAGGACACTACCAACTCAACCAATTCTAGACTCCGTATGCCCATTAAGAAAGAACTACTAAAAAAATAGTAAGAACTTTTAGTAATACAGACATATGACATAGTCTGAAAACCTTCTGCACTAGAGGTGTGCTTTTGTCCTTTTGGATTTCAGCAACGACACCCTTAATATCCATTCCTGCATTATCAATGAGTGGTCAACCTCAATACCTTCCAGGCTCATAAAACAGGAATTACCATACATGCTGTTCAGGACCCAAAGGACACCACAAAATAATAGCACATGTAGCTACTGTCCAGGACCTAAAGGACACCACATAACAATGGCAACTTTACGGTGGTAAATGGTTTACTACTAAGCATCTTAGTAGTTACTCATTGACTAATGGGATAGTAACAACAAGGATTGTAGTGTCAACTTGGTGGAGAATACATGTTTAAAACAAAAGGACTAAGTATGTCATCCACCCCACTTGAAGTCACCTTATTGGTACCACTTTATAGTTAGTCAATGATAATTTAAAATTTACCCATAGGAAGTTAAGAACAAGACCATATCAAGTCCAGAATAGCATGGACAACTAGACACCTAATCATATAATACGCAAGGAACTTATAAGAAGTTAAGAACAAGACCAGATCAAGTTCAGAATAGCATGGACAACTAGACACCTAACCATATAATACGCAAGGAACTTATAAAGAAGTTAAGAACAAGACCAGATCAAGTTCAGAATAGCATGGACAACTAGACACCTAACCACAAAGCACCTGCAAGTCATCATGTCAAATAATATCTATCTTACTGCTGAAAAGGCCCGAGGAGAGCTACCCTCAACAAAACACATTTAACTTTTGGATCTTCTTGCCATTCCTCCAACAAGCTCTTATATTTCAAGTCCATCTCTGCAAAGAGTTTCCAAACAAATTATACGTGGAGAACATAAGATTATAATCTTGATCAACCTACGAAACCGAAAGAAAACACATTACAATCATTTAAGTCAAATACTAACCAACTACTTGACCTAATTACTAAACCTGAACTAAATTCTAATCTCGAAATGACCTGCACCCAAACTTATCCATCGGAACTTGACAAACATCTCTAGTCCCCGTAAGCCTAGAAGATCAAATTCTCCATTCCGAACAGTTAAAATATTCGGTTAGCAAGTAAATGACCAAATTAACGAAATTGATCACTCAACAAACGAATAATACCCAACTACTTCATTACGAGTAATAATTATCTGAGAAAGAAAGACAGATCAAAGAGGTAACCTATGTTCATGGCGTTGAGTGCCTTAGGGCGGTCGAGAGTGATGACAGCGATGCCATTAGGATGAACAGTGCTTTAACAAACTCATCGCTGCTACCGGAAGCATTACCGAAAACGTTCTTAAAGGAGAGACGGCGCCGGATTCACGCCGAATTGAACCAGCAGAAATCACGTTTGCCTTTGGTTGGAGATTGAGGGTGAGAGGCGAAGAGAAGAGTGGAGTATCGTTTGAAGCTGAGCAATCGGGCGTGTTGAACAGGCTTAGCATGATTTTGAAGGTTTTCGATTTACCCCTCAGCTGTCGACGCCTGGAATGGGAGGTGGACCCTACAAAATGGGCTGTGGTCATTTCGGCTAATATTAAATACAGGCATGTGCAAAAACAAATAAACTAAATTAAAGTTGCAAAAGGCATTTTTTTTTCTCTCAACCGACAATACTAAACAGTGCCAAAATTTTTAGAAAATTAGTTTATGGATTGCGACTTCAAGTTAGTTATAGGGAGATTTGTAATTATTCCTATGAATATTGTCGCTTTCTTGTTACATTAAGATTTTGTGACATTTGGGCCGAGAGAATGTTTGGGCTGGGTAATGAGCCTGAAAAATATTGTAGGAGGAATGATGTGTGGAAGGTTTGTTGGACTCTATCAACCTGACCTGTTTGTTGGCAAAAGCGTTGAACCCCAATCCAAAGGGTCTCTACTACCTCAGTCTCAAGAAACTGCGTAGAAGATGTAAATTAGAAATCCAACGACCTCCTAGATTGAGCACAGTTACCCACACAAACTTCTGAAATACTGGTGACGAAAACTGCAGAGCCGCAATTTGGGCATATAGATATGGTGCATTTTGAGGGGGAAAAAACATCAGATTTATTGTGCCTTGACACAGCTGGACACGTGTTCAGATATAAAGAAGCTAAAAATGAGGTAAAATATGAGGCCTCTAGTGTACAAAATGAGTTTTTTTTAAAAAAAGTCCAGCATCCATTTCTTTGAAAACTGCTTTTGTACACGTGGCGACACGTGATTGGATGTCTCATATTTTGCCTCATTTTTAGCCTCTTCATATCTGAACTGAACGGATCTATAACACAAGACTGCAATTACGGTAGCAATATGTCGCCTTTATTTTTGGAGCAAAAGGCCAACCTTTAACCCCAAGGTCTCTATTGTTTTAGTCCTATAGAATTTCAGCGGCCTTCTAGATTAGTAAGGCATTGTCAGGAACCCAATCAAGGGTCTCTAGATCGGTAAGGCATTGCAAGAAACTCCAAAAGTGTCTACTGCAAACTGAGCAAACAATCTTTTAACCTAATGAACCGGATACAATAACATAACCATTACTGATCTATTATAGCAGTATTGGACCAACGCTACACGTGTTTCGATTCGAACTGCGACCTTGATAGGAACAATTTTTAACCCATGTATCAACTGAGCTATGTTCGGCGCAATATAAGGGGTTTATTCCCTTATGTCAAGCGAAGGAGGAGAAAAAGACCTACCGAATCTGTTGTTTATGTTGGATATCTAACTTATTTCTTCAAGTGTAAATACTGTAGTTTGCTATATAAAGAACATATAGTGAAAAATGTATTGTATGTGGAACTATTGTGTGGTTTGTGTGTTTTTTTTTTTTGGGTTAACAAACTCAGGTAGTTTTAAAATTAGGCATGTGAATGGATATCTAACATGGACATTCTAACAAGAAACAGTGAATCCATATGAAAAAAAAAAATATGAAATGCCAACAGCACTTCTCCTACATACTTCACTCCCACTCCACCTAAATTTTAGCTGTGAAGACTGAAGAGAATGTAACCCCATGTCATATGGGAGTTTTTTTAGGACACGGTATGTACGATATACATGTTATCTTCGATAGAGCTAAAAGTTGTGCATAATATGTTATATACGCATGATTTTAACAATTCTATATCAGAAAGATGGAGTTTTAATTATAATAGGATTCCCCGTTATGTCTTCATGATTAGGAAGGTGTTACATGTCAGGAATAGATATAGGAGATTAATGATGGACATTACTGACTTGCCTTTATCATTGTAAAAGGCATTTTATTCTTTATAGAAAGATGAACGAAGACATTATCTAGGTAATTGTAGCCATTCTTCTTCACAGACATAATTTTGCAACGTCAACAAAAGGAGACTTTATGAAGCAAGCCACAATACTCATTCATAATTGTGCTTATTATATGCTTGTTTTATGCTCTAAAACAACGTGGATGATAAACTATCACGCGATAATATTGTGCATTTCCCTTTAATATTTATCTATAATTCTACAAGGTTAGAAGATATGAATGTAATATATATCTTACTGAAATTGAGAAACTGTGTTTCATTTTTAATAGGTCAGAACACATTTTTATTGACTTTGGAATATGATAGAATAAATCAAAATGACTTACTAAATTGACTGCGCTTCTTATATTGTGAAGTAGCCGTCGATCGCATAGCTTAACGTAATTTCATTATGGGTCATCGGAATAACTTCTATGTGTTTCTAACACATGAGTATGGTTGAGTACATCCGACCTCTCATACAATGCCATAGACAGAAACCTCTAATACAATATATATAGTAATGCTGTTGTACTTGATTGAGAAACATAGGTGTAAATCAACTGCTAATCACTTTATACGTTGTGTTTCGTTCAAATGGAAGATTGAAGAAGTCATGTCACACACTATTGAGAATCCCATTAACTAATTGAGGAAAAAATGTATGTCTTATATGAGGAGAGGTTACACCACCATTGCCTTAAGGTTTGAGTGGATATGAGCCTCACCTCATGTAAGCCCAAGTTTCAACACACACTCATCACTGTTTTTTGAATAAAATTGAACAAAGCAATAACTAACCGTGGTGTACATATACATCTGTGTCTAATATATATATTGTATGTGCCATTAAGCGATAAAAATTGAACGATCTCACCACAGAATGAGAGGAAAGAAGACGGACTAATATGCTAACCACACCGAAAAATAAGACAAAGAGACATCTGAACTATGTAGTACACCCTAGTTCCTACTAGTTACGAGGATCAGCTCTCCAAGGACTTGGAGGAACTGATCATGAGCAGTGAGCTGGGGAAAATGTCCTTGAGTTTGAATGATCTCCACCGTTGATTCTCCCTTAATCATTTTTCTCATGTAGTTTGGAACAGAATCGGGACGACCACGTCATTGACAGTATGAACTAGGGTACATGGGGTGGTGACTTTTTCAAGAATGGCCCTATGGTCACTGAGGAACACAGTTTTGCCAAGGGGAGTGCCACATCTGATCCCATTCCACTACAAAAAAAAGAGCATTATAGCGACAGACAAAAAACGTCGCTATTTCGTCGCTACAGGCATATAGCGACGAAATAGCGACGAAAAAAGAATGTCGTTATACGGCTTGTCGCAAAGCAAATTTCGTCGGCAATGCGTCGCTGTTTTGCGACGAAACAAAATTGCGTCGGTGTATCGTCGCAAAACTGCGACGAGAAAATGTCAGGTCTGCGACCTTTATTTTGTTGTCGCTGTTTCGTCGGTAAACTATTTCGTCGCTATTTCGTATTTTTTATTTTTTTTATTAATGTTCTGCGACAAATAATTTCGTCGCAAACTTTCGTCGGTATATGTTTTACCGTCGCTATTTATTATTTTTTTATTTTTTGTTTCCGTTTTATTTCGTCGCAAAATGTCGTCGTTAATATGTCTTGTCGTCGCTAATTTTAAATTTTTGTTTTTTTATTTCCGATCTGCGACAGACCAATTTCGTCGCTGGTTCGTCGGTATTTTTTATTTTAAAAAATATTAAATTTACTAATAATTATTTTAAATACATTATTTAATATTAAATTTTAAATTTTTTTTGATTTATTAATAATATTAATACATTAGTAATTAAAGAGTTTTTATTATTATTATTTAATTTCTATAATATATTTTATTTTGTATATTAAATCATTTGTACAAATATTATACAGTAATACGGTATTTGCGCATTCAAGTTCGTATAATTAAACAACACAAACGAAATAGAATCCGTAAAATTGTCAGATAGAATATATAAAAATACAAAGAAAATGTCAATACAACAAATGAAATAGACTGTACAAACAATGAAAAAATAAAAAACTATGAAGAGGAAGATGGAGGGGGGATCATGCGGAGAAGAGTGACCATCAGGAGGGCGGGGCTGAGGCTGAGGCTGAGGCTGAGGCTGAGGCTGAGGCTGAGGCTGAGGCTGAGGCTGAGGCTGCGATGAGTTGGAAATGAAAGTCATGACGACCTGCGACAGCTGGTAGATTTGTTGGTTCGTTGCCTGCTGCACCTGCATCGTCTGATGCTGCGCCTGCTCAAACGCATGCTGAAGCGCCTGCTGAAGCGCCTGCTGCATCGCCTGCTGCTGCGACTGCAGTGCCTGTAAACTCTCCTCTTGCCTCGTCCTGATGGACTCTATCTCACGCTGCAGCGCCGCATTATCTGCTTCCAGGCGCGAAATATCCTCTGGCGTCGCAGAAGGCGCGGAGGTGCTGGCCTCAGAGGAAGCACCTGGATGCAGAACTTCGGGAAAGAATCGCGGCGCTGCTGATCCAACCCCGTACACCTCCTTCTTCTTCTTATTCTGAGGGCCGACGGTCCGAACCGCATCCCAATAAGCGCGGTTCTTGTCGGCCTGTTCGCCCCTATCTGCGAGTAATCTGTTGTACTCGTCCTGAAATGAGAATATGAATTGTTATGGTTTAGCAATAAAACAAACTAAGGAAAAAAACAAATGAAATCGTAATCTACTTACACTGATGTCGCGGGCCTTCGTCGTGATCCAGTCCTCCGTTCCGTCGGAGGCTCTCTTCCGATGCGTCTTGTAGAAGAGATCGTAGGAGGCTGGCCACTCCCCCGTCTCCTGTTGCTGAAAGAATGAAATAAAATATGTTAGTGATATACAGAATTTTTAAAAATTTCGGCATGACCTATTCGTTTATCGGAGGTATCCCGGCCTTAAAGGCCTCTCCCAAGTCAAATCACATGTACCAACTTAAAGTAACCATATACGAATACCAAAAAAACAACAGCGCAACATAAGTAATCAACGAATATAGATAATCCACTTAACTCACTGAATGTAAATAATCCAATTAAGTCGATGAATGTAAATAATCCAATGAAATCAATGAAGGTCGTTATAATCCAATATAAAATACTCACCATAGAACGCATCGTGGTGGCGTGGGAAACCGAACCACCTGAGTGTGTGGCAGGTGCTGGGCCCTGTATGTTGCCGCTGCGCCGGTTCGCCGCGTTCCGGGCGCTGCGGGCTTGGTAAGCAGGGTCCCTCCACCCTGCTACCCACGCCGCCCAGACGGCCTCGGATACGTAGGCAGGCCTTACCCACGTGGGGTCACGCTCCGACTTGGTCTTGAGGGAGTTGACGAAGTCCCCGTAGCGTTTGGCGGCCCTATGCCGCCAGGCCTGCTCCACGTCGCGGGCGATGTCGGCTGGCCAGCTGTACGACTTCTGCAATTATCATACGGAGGAATAATAAAGTGTGGTTAGAAAAGTAATGATTGATTACGCATCAAAAAGTGAAATTCATCAAATTTGAATACCTGAAACTCATCCCAGTAGAAGCTACGTGTCTCCGGGGTGACACGGCCCCAGGTATATCCAGATGGGTCAAGCCTCAGGTGGAAGGACCGGGTGATGCAACCGGAAAGCGCGCCATTGTCCGATCCAAACCTGAAAGAGTTTAAGTTGTTAGGAAAAAATAACGCGTGAATATATTTGAAAACATGTTAAATAAATTAATCATCACTTACGTATGGGTATCATTTGACCAAGGGAGGGGACGACGTCCTGATATGACACCCTGGTCCGATGCCGCATCAGACGCCGGATGAGGTGCTGAAACGCTGGGTGTGGGTGGCGTCGTATGTCTGGGGGGTGCGGACATGTCGGCAGACCGTAAAAGGTCTGAGTCCGCAGCCAGAGCGGCGGTCGAAACCGAGGCATACGTATCATGCTGAGAAATGAAAGCATCGAACTCTCCTTGAAGGTCCTGTGCAGATGGTGGGTATGTGGATCTCGTCGGTAAACCGTCACTAGCCATCAGATCTGAGAGGAACATATTAATAATTTTTAAACGGAGGGCACAAAAAAATAAATCATTTATATATACCGTATATACATATATATACCATATATACCATATATACCCGTATATACCTGTACATACATATATATACCATATACATATATACCCGTATATACATATATATACCCGTATATGCATATATATATATACACCGTATATACATATATATACCATATACATATATGTACCAAAAATAGATTATATAATTATAAATATATTTAAATAGGAAAAATATATATACATACATAATTCTAACCAAAAAAAACAGTTTGTAATAATTTTACATATATTTATATACAACATTACAAAAGATATATTACAAATCTATTAAAAACAGTTTTTACAACATATACATGTACCGTATATATGTATTTGGTGCGTGTATATATGTATTAAAAACATATACATACATATACTTATACATATACATACATATACATACATATACATTATAATACATACATTTACAAATCTATTAAAAACATATACATACATATACCGTATATATGTATATGTGCGTGTACCGTATATATGTATATGTGCGTGTATATATGTATGTATATATACCGTATATACATACATATACCGTATATACATATATATATACCGTATATACATATATGTATATATATACCGTATATACATACATACATATATATATACCATATATACATATATATATATACCGTATATACATATATATACTATATACATATATATGCCACCCACAGCCACCCAAGCCCACCCACACCCCAGGCACCACCGCCGCACCACCGCCGCACCACCACCCCCGACCACAACCAGCTCCAGGCCCCCACCCCCGCACAACCCAGCCCCCACCCCGACCACAATCAGCCCACCCACACCCAGGCACCACCGCCGCACCACCACCCAGCCCCCACCCCCGACCACAACCAGCTCCAGGCCCCCACCCCCGCACAACCCAGCCCCCCACCCCCCGCACAACCCAGCCCCCACCCCGACCACAATCAGCCCACCCACACCCAGGCACCACCGCCGGACCACCACCCAGCCCCCACCCCCCGACCACAACCAGCTCCAGGCCCCCACCCCCGCACAACCCAGCCCCCACCCCGACCACAATCAGCCCCAGCCCACACCCAGCACCACCGCCGCACCACCACCCAACCCCCACCCCCGACCACAACCAGCCCCATCATCCCAGCCCCATCCACAGCCAGGCAGCCCCACCCACAACCACCCTCCGCCGTCCCATCCAACACCCAGTCCCACACCGCCCCACCCAGCCCGAATCCCTCCACCCCAGCACAATCCCTCCACCCCCGCCCACAACCCACCACCAACACCCACAACAAAGAATTCAATCTATACCTACTTAAAATGATTTAAAAAGAAATAGGAAGAAAAACTAACCGTTGCAGGGAGGAGATTTTGCCGGGGGTCCTCAGAGCGAAGTTCGCCGGTGGGAGGGGGGAGAGTTTTTGCGGGGGAGGCCGGGGGGAGTTTTTTTGCGGGGGAGGGAAATGGGGAAGAAGAAGGGGAGTTCAGTTTATGTTCGAAATTTTGCGACGAAATAGCGACGGAACGTCCGTCGCTATTTAGTTTCGTCGCTATTTTTCATGGGTCGTCGTTATTTCAAATTTGGCAACGAAACATTTCGTCGGTAACTCGTCGGTGTTATCATTTTCGAAAAAAAAATAATACAAAATATAAAGTAGTATATACATGAATATAAGTGCATCAACACATACACACTTTCATATAAAGAGGTACATAAAAAATTTTGGCTAACGTCAATCTTCCTGGTCATCTGCATCCTCATACGCATCTTCATCTTCGTCTTCATCTTCATCTTCATCTACATGCTCGTCGTCCTCTTCATCCTCGTATTCGTCTTCGACTACGTCTTCAATATTGTCAGGCGGTTGTATGTTGAGATGAATTTCGATAAAACCGCCGTTGGGGTCATTTAGAGGGAGGTCGTGCAGTTCAACATGTGTCGTATCTAGAACGGACGGGTTTTCTTCTTGAAATGCGGCGTCCATACCATCTGAAACTGTCTGTATACTCACATCAAACTTGCTCGATTTCACTTTGCACACAGCTCGCCAGTCTTTTGAGCTCGCATTCATCCTCGTTGTTGGATACGATAGATAGTACACCTGGGACGCTTGACTAGCCAAAACGTATGGATCGTATTTTCTGTACCGTCGCCCTTGGTGTATGTCTACCAACTTATATTGGTCGTGGACCTTTGTGCCAACGCGATAACCTTCTCGAGTTGGATCGTACCATTCGCATTTGAATAAGACCACCCGCTTTATAGGCAATGCGGGATATTCGAGCTCAATGATGTCAGTAAGGTAGCCGTAGAAGTCATCCTCGTCCGGGCTATTGTCATAACGCTTGACACACACACCGCTGTTCTCCGATGATTTTCGGCTGGCATGGGAGACTGTGTGGAATCTATACCCGTTGACAAAACACATGTCGTGTCGCGTGACTCTGTTCAATGGACCCTCGGCTACTGGCGTCAGAATGTAACCGTACTCATCGTCAGCCAGATGACCTTTGCTCGCCTGTAAAAGGACAAGTAAATATACATCAACGGGGCAATAAATGTGTATCACATATCGTACACGTAACAGGCAAATACTAAACTTACATGCCACCTGAACCAATCAGCAAACTTGGAATCTAACTCATTGTTTATTGCATCGCTCGATATACCCGGTGAACGGTGTTGCAATAAATCAACGAACAAGCTGAAGCAAATTACGAATGAGTACCCTGTATATATTTGTAACATAATGGATAGAGTATCGCAAGGTATTTACAAAATAAAATGGGAAATCGTTTATACCTCTGGAAACGGTCGACTTGACGGCAGTTGCGCAGAACATAAGAATGAGCAATCTTCAGCTCGTTGTCCCCCAATATCATTTCCTTTCCCTGTCCGTGAAATCTGATCGGATGTGTGAATATTGGGAGGACACCGGATCTGGAAATGCCGTCGTCGTTCCGGGGAACATCTCTGCACCTCGACGGGACATCTGGCTCGAAGTAATGAGACACGAAGGTCGATGCTTCCTCCGTCAGATAGGCATTGCACATAGAGGCCTCGACTTTCGCCTTGTTCTTGATGTTCAGCTTCAAATGCCTGAGATATCTGTTCATATAGTGAATATATGTTCAAATGCATATCGCTTAGACACATAAGAATGTCATGCACATAAAAGGTCTGAGTACCTCTCGAAAGGATACATCCACCTGTACTGAACAGGACCACCAACACGTGCCTCGTATGGTAGATGAACTGGCAGGTGTTCCATTGAATCAAAGAAGGCCGGAGGGAATATAGTTTCCAGCTTGCATATGATCACTGGGATTTCGCCCTCCAGCCTTGACATATCATCCGCCCTGAGTCTCGTGGCTGTAAGACATCTGAAGAACTGACTCATCTCGGTAATTGCTTCCCATACATTGGTTGGAAGCAGCTCGCGGAATGCAATGGGCATCAACCGTTGCATGAACACGTGACAGTCGTGGCTCTTCATCCCGTGCAAACCGCGTTTATTCACGTCGATGTTCTTCGACAGGTTCGAAACATGGCCATCAGGAAATCTAGCCGTCCCTAGCCACGATAACAACGCACTGACCTGCTCCGCATTCAGCGTGTACGAGGACTTCGGCATGTATGATGTGCCAACGGGATGCAGCTCCGGTCGCATGTTGAGGTCGCGCATATCAAGTCGTGCCTTCGAATTGTCTTTTGTTTTTCCTGGCACATTCAGCACTGTATTGAAAATGTTGTCAAACACGTTCTTCTCAATATGCATGACATCCAGGTTATGTCGGATCATATTGCTCTTCCAGTATGGAAGCTCCCAGAATATGCTTCTCTTCTTCCACCCGATACAGTAACGAGCCAGGTCTTCGTTGTGACTGCCGTCCGGATCATCAGCGACCCCCACGAATCCACAACTGTCTATCTCCTGCAGCACCTCTGCACCCGTGAGGAGCTCGGGCTTTGTGTCCTTAACGACAATGCCAGGCATGAACGCCGTCACGTTCCTTCTGTACGAATGACGTCTGGGCAGGAACTTCCTATGGCTGTCGAACCAGCTTATCTTACGTCCATGTTTCAAGGACATCGTCTTCGCTTGCTTCATGCAGCAAGGGCAAGCGTATTTCCCCGCTGTGCTCCACCCCGACAACATAGAATAAGCCGGGAAGTCACTGATCGTCCACATCAGCGCGGCGCGTAGCTGGAAGTTTTGTTTAGTCGATACATCGAACGTCTCCACGCCAAACTCCCATAACCACTTCAGCTCCTGTATCAACGGCTGCAGGTATAGGTCGATCTTCTGTTTCGGATTCCTAGGACCTGGTGCGATCACAGTCAAGAACATGTAAGGCTTCTTCATGCACATCCAAGGCGGTAGATTGTACGGCGTCACGATTACAGGCCACGACGAATACTGCTCTCCCGACTGTCCAAACGGGTTGAACCCGTCGGTGCATAAACCCAACCTAACGTTCCTTGTCTCCGACGAAAAACCCGGATGCGTCGCATCGAACGTCCTCCAAGCTTCGCCGTCAGATGGATGGCACATCTCACCGTCTTTCGTGTAGTGCTCCGCGTGCCACCTCATCTGGCTAGCTGTGGCACCGGATGCGTATAGCCTCTGCAGTCTAGGGGCGAGAGGTAAATAGTAAAATTGTTTTCTTGGCACGTTCCGGTTTCTTTTGTTCGTTCTCCACCTGCTTGTCCCACAGACCCTGCACATGTCTTTATCCTCGTTGATGCCCCAGTATATGATGCACCCCTCTGAACAACAATCGATTTTCTGAACCGGCAGTCCCAACGCCTGCAGCTGTTTCTTCGTCGAATAAAAACTGTCGACCATTGTGTTCCCTTCAGGAAGAGATTCCCTCATCAGCTGACACATCCCATCGTACAATCTCTCCGTCATGCGGTGTTCCGTCTTCATGCTCGTCATCCGACCGATCATGGACATCTGTGTGTGACTACCGCAACCAGGATACAGCGGCGTGTTGGCGGCGTTCAGCATCTCAAAAAACTGTCTCGCCTGAGGGTTCGGATCTTCCTCCACGAATGTACGCGGCTGTTCATCCGGATCCTGCATTTGTAACAACTGCTCTCCGGTAAATGCGCCAGCGGCTGCGTCTGTCACCATCTGCATGTATGGGTTGTGAGATCCCTCGCCTATTTCTTCGGCATTAACCTGACCGGGTCCCCCTTCGACGTGTACAGTTGCAGATGTAGACGCCCCCTCATATTCGCCGTGACAGTACCATGTATGGTAATTGTGGACGAAACCTTGTTTCAATATGTGAACCCTCACGTCACCCGGATCCTTATATTTACGGTTCTTGCATTTCTTGCACGGACATCTAATCTGCGTTCCACTTTCATTACTCGTCGCAAAATCAATAAATTCTTCGAGACCTTCAACAAATCTAAAACACCACTCCCCGTTGTTTACTCTCTGGTACATCCACTTTCTATCGCTTCTCCTCGGATCCATTTTCTCGCTACACCTTGAAACTAACAGCAGCTATCTTTTTTCGTGTGTAGAAAAAATCAAAATTCCACACTTCTGTATTTTCGTTCAAAATTGATGATTGATGTGTTTGAAATGAGAGGAGAATGGGAGAAGAGAAGAAGAGAAGAAGAAATACAATGGTTTTATCGTTCCCAGTATAAGACCATACCGACGACTTAGCGACGAACGGCGACGAACAAGAAACACAAATCCCGGAGACAAACAAACACATATACCGACGACTTAGCGACGAACATCGACGAACAAGAAACACAAATCCCGGAGACAAACAAACACATATACCGACGACGTACCGACGACCAGCGACGAAACACGTCGTTTGATATGCAAAACGTCTCTTCATTCCGTACGACGTGTTTCGTCGCTAAGTCGTCGGTACGTCGTCGGTAAAAGACAGTCCGTCCAGTTCCCCATGCTTACAACTTACGATGTTTTGCGTCGCTAATTCGTCGCTATGTCGTCGCTGATTTCACTATATAAACACAGTGGATCAGCGTGTGCCCACAACAACATATAAAACAACTATTTTATAATCCAAAATGGTTCGTACTAAAGCGCAAGCACGACGTGGTGGACGTGGTGGTAGGGCGGCAACACCGCCAACTGAAGTGCCTTCTTCTTCAACTGTTCCTCCCCCACCTCCTCCCCCACCAGAGACCTCTGATCGCCGGGATCGACAAATTGTCGAACTCCAAACAGAAGTACGAGATCTGTGGAAAATGTTAGATGAGGTGAAGGCCCATGTCACGGTTCAGGAAGAGCGTCTCGACTGCATAGATAAAAGGCAGATGCGGATTAAATCCAAATCTGCACAGTTGAGACGCCAACTGAAGGCGTGTGCGGAGAGTATAGCTTCTCTCTGTTCGGATGACGAACAGTGAGTGGCTACTCTTCGCTATTTAGCTTTTTTTAAATATTTCTTATTATATTTTGTAATTTTTAATTTTTAATTATATATTAATGAAGTTTGTTTTTTTAATATCGTATTTGTTTTCTTAATAATTATAACACGTGTTTAATCTCTTACGAATCCTGACGACGCACCTGTATACGCGAAATGTGGTTAAGAAAAATTTGTTCCGACTAATTCACCGACTAAACATCAACTATATACCGACGAAACCTAATACAACGACGAAAACCTACTAACTATATATATCTTCGACGAAACTTAATAGAACGACAAAAACCTATTAACCGTATCGTCGAAACCTAACTATATCTTCGACGAAACTTAATAGAACGACAAAAACCTACTAACCGTATCGACGAAAAAGGGAAAAACTAAATACAATGGGAAGAACGGGCTTCGCGGTTTTTTTTTTGAATTTACCGACGCTTTACCGACGAAACAGCGACGGAAAACGTCTCTTCACATTATTCGACGCGTTTCGTCGCTATTCCGTCGCCAAGTTGTCGCTATTCGGCAGTGTCAGTTCAGTTCCCAACGGTTGCATCGTACGATAAACATACGTCGCTAATTCGTCGCTACGTCGTCGCTATAACTTCCGAAAGGTCATCACTGCACATTCACTGCACTTCACTGCACATTCACTGCACTTCACTGCACATTCCCAACGGTCACATTCACTGCGTCGCTATGTCGTCGCTATGTCGTCGCTCATTTCACTATTTATACCCCAAACATCCGCTGTTATACATACACACATAGAACGTTATAAATAATCAAAATATGCCGCGTCGTTTTAAAAGAACCCCAAGGCGTGGTGGACGGGCAAACAGTGCCCCTCCAGAAGGGCCTCCTCCTCAACCACCATCGGTTGAGCGAGAGGGTTCTGTATCTGTCTATGGCCCACCGCCGCATCAGGATGATCAAGAACAAATGCCGGTGCAGGACGCCGACTTCCGTATGCTGATGGCAAACATGCATCAGCAGTCGCGGCAACTGCACTACATGACTAGAAGGCTGCGGAAGATGAAATTTAGATACTACAAGCTCAAGCGCCTTCTCAAAGAGTTTGCGGAGAATGTCGCGGCCACTCTTTCGTCCGATGACGAAGAGTGAACGGCCCATCTCCGCATCTCTTTTTAGATTTTTTTTTTATTTTCGTTTCATAATGTAACTTCTTATTATTAAATGAATGAGTATTTTTCCCAATTACCGCTTTCTTTTTCCTTAATCAATACACGTGTTTGATTCTCGATGTATCTGCGACGACACAACAACAAACCGAATTACCAACGGAAAGTAATTCAAAACATTTGCCACATACGGGTTTCATTGACAAAAAAACGACGATACACAACTCCAAGAACTTAGTGGACGACGAATTTGTTTTATACATTTTAGCGACACAATTGCGACGACATAGCGACGAACCGTTACAAACTAAACACCGACGAATAAAAACACTCAGAATAGCGACGAAACACGCAGAATAGCGACGGGACACCGACGTAATTCACCTGACTGACTATTTTTCTATTAGCGACAACAAATTTCATCGTACTTTCGTCGCAATTAGCGACCACATTATTTTTGTCGCAATCTCGTCGCTATTACCGACGAAACAACGACTAATCGTTGTTCGTCGGTGATTTTTTCGTCGCCAAAACACAATTTTTTTGTGGTGAAACTATACCGTTATCGAATTAGGGTTTTTGATGGATTGAAAATCACTCCTTCTTCTTCTTTCCATCGTGCTAGCCGAATATGCCTAGTATGAGGGTGGTGGCTGCCGATTTCTTCTCAAGAGTGTATAAATATGTAGGGATGATATGGTTGTGTGTGTGTCTATGTATATATATAGGATTAGGATTGGTTGAATAAAAAAACCAATCCTCCTCCTCCTATACATGGCTCGGCCGAACGGCCTGTTTTGGGGTGGGGTGGCCGGCTGTTCGGGGTGAGAATGTTAGGGTTAAATTGTAGTTTAGGAAGGGTATATATGTAGATATGTATATAGGTTTCCTAATAGATTTAGGAACTTACAATTTAGGTAAATCTCATAATTCCATCTATATCACATATATCCCCTATATCAATCACATAACTTTAAGATAGATATTATCTCTGCTTATAATATTTCATTTTTCTATTATACTATTTTCCTTCTATTTTCTTTTTCTTTTTCTTTTATTTTCTTTTACCCCAAAAGGGCACGAGATATGACAATGTAAATGTTGTGCTACCCATGAAAAATACAAAATCTAAATTGCTCTTTCTATTATCCAAATCTCCACTTCAATCACTATCTGAATATCCAACTAAATCAAATTCATTAGTATGATAATAAAATACAGTATGAGATAATGTACCTTTCACATACCGGTTATTCACCAGACTTCATATGTAATATCAGGTCTCGTGCATGTCAAATAACACAAACATTCAACCAAAAGCCGAGCTACTATGAACCTGCCAACATTTAATCTTAACTTTCGCGAGACTTCGTCCGTACTAGTACATATTCCTATTATTGTATTATCTATACAGGTACATATAGAACCAAATGTCTCACTGGAAGGAAACTCTCTATCTCACTGGCAGATACATATAGAGCCGAGGGAAAAAGCAAGTTGCACTAGCTCTTGTCTTTTATCATCATCATCATAATAAGAGGAGCTCTTGTCACAATGTCTTTTATTTTGCTTTATCAAGCTAAGACTATCTGTAATAATTTGCACTGAAATTTGCATTATTCTATCAAATTTGATGTAAATCCATACTAAACCTAAGCTTCATCTCCAACCATTATATATCAAATTTTATATTGAAAAAATATTCTAAGAATATTACATTATTTTGTAAAAAAATAACTATAAAAGAAAAAGAAAAAAGAAAAAAAAAACAAAAACAAAACAATCTGTTTTGTCAAAGGCTTTCGATGAAATTTAGAAATTGACCATAAAAAAAATTAGTGACAACAGAATTCGAATATAAGACTTTACCGATCGAATTAGAGCAGATTTTACACCAAAAATGGGCACATGCACACTGCATGGCTTATGTTGTCCTGCAGTACGCCACAATAAAAGAAGTTTTAGATGACTCTTTCATGTGAATGAAGTAATTGTGACTCTATGGCATAGTCCAGTTGGTAGTCGGGTTGGTATTTGTTCTAAGAGATCAAGAGTTTGAATCCAGGGACGCGCATAATGTGGTGTTCCTCTGCTGCTAGGCTCAAGGCCTGGTTTGTGAGGGCACACTTTGTGTGAGTAACTGCATAAGATCTCACCCGACCTAAGAGGCCGCTAAGCTCCTGATTCACATCCTCCACAACCTAGGAGGCCGCTGGGGTCCTAATTTACATCCTCCACACATCCTACACAACCTAGGAGGCCGCTGGGCTCCTAATTTACATCCTCCACACATACTCTTTGGGGTTGGGACGGTCGGTCCTAGGACGAGAGATTTCACCTTTTCCTCCGAGTAATCGTTACAAATTCCGTCTTGTCAAATTAAGTATTTTTTTAGTTATCTTTTCTTTTTGAGGAAATAAAAAATATAAGTTTCTTCTAGATTTTATTTTAGTTTGTTTTAAAGATATTATATATATTTTTAAAAATAAAGATATATAAAGATTTTATACTACTATTTTAATTATTATTTATTGGATTTTTCTAGCTATATCAATTAATTAAACGAACTATTCGGTTCAGCTCGTTTAGTGTAAACGAGCTTCAAAATTGGTTCAAGTTTGGTTCGAAAACACTATGACTGTCTAAACGAGCCGAACAGTTCGCAAATAGCTCGGCTTGTTTTAATAAACGAACCCAATTAGGTGTTCAAACTCGACTCGTTTAAACAAAAATAACGAATGAACTCGAATCAAATATGAATCGAACTAGAATAGTTCGCAAATTATTTGGTTCGCTTGGGCTATAGAGTATAGCGTATTGGTCAAAAAGTTCACCTTTTAACATTAAAGACAAATATACCTTTGTGCCGAATTCAAACATGACTCTGCATCTGTTTGGATCCTCACTTTTTCCTTTTACAACTTAATCGATGAAGTTTTTTTTAGCATGCACTTTATTCGCGTCATATTTTTATCATACAAATAAAATTTCGATAAAATATAGACATTATTTGTGCACACCATGTTATATTAATTAGAATGTCACGATAATTAAAATAAATAGTACGTTAAAACTTTTATATTATCCATAATAATATAATTTATAATAACACATTTATTATGAAAAACAAATAGTTTCGAATATAAATCAAACTCAAAATTTATAAGTACAATCACCTTCCAGTGCAGGACCGAGCCATTCATCTCATCTGAACCAAATCATGAAGTACAATAATAAAAGAAAGAGAAGTAGACAGAAGGAAGTTATAACGTGTTTCCCCCTTGAACCAAAGGGAAGTTCTAACATAATTAGGGGCTAACGAACCGAGTCAAACCGAATACTAGATTTTCGAATTCAGATTTGTTTAGCTAAACGAATTGTTTGGCTCGGTTCACTTATGTTAACGAACTTTAAAATTGGTTCGAATTCGGTTCGATAACACTATAACTGTTTAAACGAGCCGAACAGTTCGCGAACGTTCGGCTTGTTTTAGTAAACGAACCCAAACATGCGTTCGAATTCCACTCGTTTAAGTAAAATTAACGAACAAAACTCGAACCAAATACAAATCAAACACGAACAGTTCGCGAAGTGTTCGATTCGCATAACACCCTTAAACATAATGCACTTTGCAGCACTAGGCTAATATACAATCTTTCACATACAAGAACAGGGGAAGTTTCATTCATTAAAAAAAAAATAGAATGGAATAATTTAAAACATAAGATTTTCAGTCAATTCAAGCCACCTTATTTTAGCTATTACCATAACATTTTCTATTTTGCTTTACTAAATTCTTTACTAGTACACTACCACACCATGTTCATATTATTTTGTCATCTATGCAGGTACATATAAAGCCGGGAGTCTCACTAGAATCAATTTCACTATCCCTTGGGATAGATGTGTTGTTTGACTGTATCGCACATTCCCCAGACCCTAGCAATAACTTTTGTTGTTGTTAGGATACACTGTGTATAGTTGTTTTACCATAAGCATCTTCTAATTCTAGCTCCAACAATTCAAAAAGCTAACTCAAGGACAAAGAAGATTGTAATATAGTTTGAAGACACAAAGTTACATTTGATCTTAAAGTTTCTGTATGACAAGATGAGATGAATATAATCAACAGGAAAGCTAAACAAATTAGCAGAAGTAATGAGGTGAAATTTGTAATTAGGATCATGAGATAAAAACTCAGAGAAGAAAGCAGATGCAAGTGAAAAAAAGAATTGTGTTACTCCTCAAAGGACAAAGACAAGTTTTTCTTGTGCTTTCCATGCATGCCCCGCGCTTTCTCCCCAGCCCTGTTGCTACTTTTCTGGTTATTAACAGAGTCCTGCTGAGCACTACAAATCTGAGACTTCATTTTGAACCCAAACTTCTTTGAGACACTACCCCAGGTGTTGGAACCCTTACCCCTGCCTAGTTTCTCGATTTCCTCTCTCATGTTCGAACATTCTTTTTCGAGCTCAGAGACCCGCATTCTCATGTTATCCATTCCTACTTTTAACACCTGATTTTCCCTGATTGCTGTGGCCATACCTCCTCCTTCGTTTGATCCTAGATGACCACTTCTCAACTGTCTCGACCCGTCAAGGTTTTCAGAGACCAAAAAACATCCAGCAATGGAGGTCCTTAGTTGAAGCTGTTCAAAGAAAAGTACCTGCACAATAGTTCTCAGAGGAAGCCTTTCATTTTGTGCAGCATGTGTGCAGGCTTCTAAAGAAAGCTTCTGGCAATCCATCAGTCTGCACAGTTGCTCTCGGTCAGACTCCACTAGCCATGAGTGTGACTGCAACAGGAAACAAATGTAATTAATGCATTAGTAGTGTGGTTATAGAAACATGCCAGAGGAAATTATGGGTGTTGTATTAATAACTAACAGACCAAAACAGGTGCATTTATCACCACCAAGGTTCTCTTGAGAAAATTATTAAGCACATAGAGATCCAGTTCACACAATTCAACTTGTGCTTCTGTTTGCAAGTTTCTGAAAAGAGGCATAAGTTGCAAGATCTGAACATTGGATAGGACGGCTAAGGTGGGCTTAAGCCACTAGCTAGAGAGTATAACCTCAAGGAAAGTGGGAGAATGTAGGAATAACTGCATCAACTTAAAGCAAAAGATTCTTGGACTTGTATGTCTAGCAAATTAAACATATTCACCTTTAAGTAAATATCGATTGAGCGGTATAGACCATCATCTAGGGGCCTAGCGTAATCAGGGACAGCAGCAGCGAGGGTCATAAACTTGGGCATCTTTAGGTTAACGTCTGGTGCAACCTCTGCTAGGAACCCATCTATTAGCTTAGCTACCGCAGTAATAGGTGTTAATGAGGGTGATTCCATCAGTTGGCCATCAACCGAAAAAGGTGAAGCACCGCCAGTTACTTGATCAATTGCCAAGAAATGTTCTAGGATTCGCTGGACACAGTCAATGTCATACAAAGTTTCCATGGAATTTGCAAAGGTGGGCATCAACAGATCTTCCAGACTGGCCTGATCGAGCTGCATTCCTATTCGCTTCTCAAGATTCGCTATGCAAGTGGGACTTCCTCCGAGAATCTTGGCTGTTCGAAGAAGGCCACACAGAAACTTAGTTGGGACTAGGCCCTTTTGCATAGGAAGTAAAGAATCTATCTCCTCAAGCAAAAGTTTCTGCTGCTCCTCTAACAGGGAGACTCCCGAACCTACTGTTGCAATATGGTTATGGGACTCATTTATACTGTGCCGCCGGTTGAGGCCAGGTAGATGTTTTCTAGCGTAGGAAGTAAGAGAAGCAGCAATAATATCTTCTTTGATGCCCCTATATTCCATGGCTGAAACTAACCTTTTATATAAGGGTAAACTTAAAGTAGATACATCTTCATACCACCAGTCTGAAGTATGATGTTTTGGCCTAGCCCCAGTACTGATGCCATTCCACAGGACACTACCACCAGGACTCTGCATGGGCCCACCATGCTCCACGACAGGCCACCCGAATAAAGTAGGATCACTAGATGCCTTTAGAGCCAACGACTCGATGCACCTTTTAGTGATTTGTAATTCTTCAGCATAGGAAAGAACATCATCACATGTCTGGAGAGCTTTCAAAGAGTCTTTCCAGCTCTTAAGAACCACTTGATTGAGGAAAATTTCAGTCTGTGAAATGAGATTGCCGTCCCCATATTCCCCCGTCATTTCCAGAAATTCAGCAGCACAACGAAGGTGCACAATATTGGATGCAGTCAGTTCAATTTTTACTCCATAACAGAATTTTGCTACAAGCTCAAATGTTTTTGCGCCTCCAGGAACGTTAGGAATCTTGATTAGACATGCTTCTTCTCCTCCTTCTGATGCTTCAGCAATCAGTGCTTCCATAACACCACTTCTTGAGAGCAAAGGGAACTGCATTGGATAATGATGGTTAACAATAGAACAAGATGATAAGAACATTTATCTTATGCAATACTTAGAACAGGACCAGGGATTGTCTCCAGATGCAATGTCAATAACCAAAGGTCGAGGTTACTGAAAACGATGACTTAACAACGTTCAGGCAACCAAAGAAATTGAGGGGAGAAATCTATCCGCCATTCAAATGACTCCAGTTTCTGTAAATTGGAGAATGACGATAGCCAAAGCCCAAAACTTGGGTAACAAAAGCAAAGAATTTCTTCAGACTATAACAACCTCCCTTTCAACTTTGCCAATGTTATTAAGGTACTAGTGTCCATAGGATGAAAGTCAGAATTCATTAGGTATTCAACTTTGCCACTAGTTATTCTGTGGGAACAAAATGGTCCATAAACATAAATTATTTATGCTCACATACTAGAAAATAGGAAAAACACCTTTGCATATAGTAGAATCTTCACCCAAAAAGAAAGACGCACACACTTCCATCCATAACCACATTTGAATAGTAGAAATAAATTCGAAACAACAATAGACTTTCTTCAACACAAACTCCAAAATGATTACCATTTTCAGGGTTTAAGAATTTTTTCCCAATGTTTTAATTATGATTCAAACATCAATTATGCCACTGAATTAATTCATCATCTATGGTGAATTAAGTACTATTTCTGTTACATCCCGGATTTCGCTGATTTAATTACGTGTATATAACCAAAAATAAAAGGAAAAAGAAAAAGTATAATTATAAATATAGGATTGTAGTTATCTTAATGGTAGGTGTAATTTAAAATAAGAGATAATAATTGATTTGGAGATTTATCTTATATCATTTTCCTATACCTACTAGGAAATTAAATACCTATCTATATATATACCCTAAATCTACCAAAACTTTAACCTAATTCTACCCATCCTCCCCAGCCGCCCATCCTTCTCTTTACAAAATCAATTAGGCACTTCGGCCAGCAGAACTTCCAGGGAAAAAAAAAAAATTACTTGGCAGCCACTCTTTTTTAAGGAAGAAAGGAGAAATTTTGCTGAACAAAATCTTAGCGCAATATTTCGGTATTATGTAAACGAACAATGTAAGTATCCTTTCTGTACTTATTATGAATTTGTGAAATCCGTATTGTTATTTTCGTATCAAATCATGGATCATACATAAGTAATTGTGATTGCATAGATTGTTGAATATGCATGTGTGTATGATCGGTTGTATAGATATACGTATATAACATTGAATTTTGTAAATATTTCAAAAAAAAAAAAAAGAAACGGCCTGTTATAAGAAGAGTTACTTCCCTAGTTAGCTTTTCTGTAAACATATTTGCACTATTGGAAAAAAAATATATATGCTACACTTATGAAGGACTCAATTGCTCGTTGAAGCATAATGATACAATTTCGTTAAACCATCAAATCAAAAAAAGAAGAATAAGGCATGATATATTTTGTCTGAAATATTTAAGGCAGTTGTTTTGTAGTAAATAGATATATATTTATATATATATAGGTACATATTTTTATATACGTATATGTGTGTTGGAATTGTAAAATTAAAAGTAAAGCATTCATTTGGGAACTGGCCGAAAAGTTAAAAGGGCCAAACTTGTGAAAGTGCAATCCTTAATCATATATATGGAATATATATGTATATATAGGTGTACGTTGTAAATATAATTTTCTATGTAAGATGAAGTTTAGAAAAATAGATAAAAATAATTCTTCCCTATAAATGTTGACGAAGAAAGAATAATAAACTATTTTGTTTACCATTTAGGAAATATATGTACAGTATGCTAAAAAAAAATAGAAAACTATGAACTAATTATTTTAAGTAAGTCAAATTCACCTTTATTATAGGTATTAATGTTTATACTACATTTGTTTAGATTCCAGCCTAGAAGAAAAGGAAGTTAATTCGTCGAAAAAGGTAGGTGCCTCTTCCCCCCTCAAACGGGTATGATTCATGCATGCTTTGATGGTATACTAATGTGTTTCGTTGTTTTATTTGTTTAAGTAATAAATTTTGTTTCTTTGTTTTTATTTGTTTAAGTTGTAAATTTTGTATATGTTGGAAAGCATGAGATATATTGTTTATGGCTGCTATGTGCGTGTATGTGTGTGAAATTGGAGGTATGATTGAATCGAAAACAAAATATCCTTAAAAAATGGGGAAAAGGGGGAACTTTTACATTAGGAGCCTTTAAAAAGTTGTGTTTTGGCCTTAGAATAGGTTCCTATAGACTGGAAATAGGAGAGAATGAGGGTTGGGATCGAAAAACAAATCACAGCGCGCATTGCCACTGGTGGAACATCCAATTAAATAAATAAATAATTAATTAAATTAAGGCAGAGAACAGGCCAGCCAACGGACCGGGTCGACTGGCCAGCGGGCCGGACCGAAGGCGGTCCACTAACATCTAAAAATAAAAAGTATCGGGTCTGACGGATCAGGCCAGGAAAATATAATTAAATACCAACCAAATCCAAATAAATTCTAGAAAATATAAAAGGTTATATTTAAATTATTTTCACTTAATTTCTGAAGTTTGGTAAATTTAAGTAATAAAAAAATAATTTTTTCAAAAAAAAAGTAATAAAAAAATAATAGTAATAAATAGAATTAAATAAGGGAAACATAGGGGAAATCAGTAGAAAATTCTAGTAAATTAATACAAGATAAGGAAAAAAATAAGGGTGGTGATAAATAACAACTTTTCAATATTTGTAAATTTTACGAAGCCAAATATTGAGTGCCGGAGACGGTGAGGATGGGCGTACGGGCCCCAGGCGACTTGGTTGTTGCATTCATGGCACGTGCATTGCATTTGGAGTGGGTTGAGATGTACGGGTCTCAGACGCTCGAGTGGAGTGGATCATGGTGTACGGGCCATGGGTACTCGGTCATGGTGGATCATGGTGTACGGGCCATGGACATCGGTTAAGGTGGATCGTGGTGTACGGGCCACGGGCATCGGTCAGGGTGGATTGTAGTGTACGGGCTACAGGCATCCAGTCAATCCTGGGATCATGCATTGCATATAGGTCTAAGACATATTGCATGACATGATTTTTGTTGCGTGTGACACGTTATTTGAGCATGCATCACGTACTTGCGCATTTTTATGTAGAGTGCTTTACTTACCGCATTTACTTTATCTTATGCATGTTCTCTTATATTTATGTGCTATGTGTTATATCATGTTTATGTGCTATGTGGCTATATCATTTCGGTATGTACGTTTTGTATTTGTTTGAGGCGGGCATCTACTGGGTGATTTCTGTCACTCACCCCTACTTCCCAGGTGAGCCGGATGAGGACTATGAGCATATCTTCATTGAGGGCGGGACGGACATAGCAGAGTGGGCTGGTTGAGAGCTGCAGCTATGATATAAGGGGATTCTGCAGCTGTTTTGTTCTTATTTATACTTTGAGGATTTTCCACATACTACTTTACTACTTTTATTCGCAGAATGTTTATTTAGCAGTGTAATGACGGTTATTGGAGTTTAATATATGTTATGGTTTACGTTTCCGCGAAAAAATTTCTACGTCATTTTGACAAGTAAGAGATTGGTTTGACGCTTTGTATTCTCCTTAGTGAGATACGGCGGGTGCACTGTTCCCGATGTTAGGGCTCGGGAGCGGGGCGCTACAGGTGGTATCAGAGCCGAGGCTTCAGATCCGCCTCGGAAACGCATGATTAACTAGCTCACTTAGACATAAGCTATGATCTTTTTGTAAAATGACGATTTTACCCTAGCAAACAATGTAGACTTAAGAGATGATTTTAGA
Source organism: Eustoma russellianum (assembly GCA_036186865.1). Taxonomy (NCBI): domain Eukaryota; kingdom Viridiplantae; phylum Streptophyta; class Magnoliopsida; order Gentianales; family Gentianaceae; genus Eustoma; species Eustoma russellianum. The sequence continues at coordinate 28,748,850 of AP025064.1, forward strand.
CTTAGGCCATGATCGGGTTATGGGAGGTGTGTGCCGATGGTGAGCTTTCTCTGTCTAATTACCGTTTTACCCTGTGTCCAAACCTTTTAACTCGCTATTGACTAATCTGATTTCTTTTTTTATGAACTGGAATTACAGAAATGTCTCCCGACGTGAGCCAGCTGGAAATGGTGGTGAGAACCACCAGAATCAGGGGATCATCCCCAAGCACTTGAAGATGCGATAGTCACCATAACCAACGCCTTAGCACACTAGCACCAACTGCTGAACTAGGATGCATCACCTCCACCATCATCGCACTTGGACCTGAGATTCTTCGGCAAGGAGATGCGGAGGAGTGATGGCGCAGCACAACTAACACTGCCGACGACTTAGATCTAATTTCGGAATGAGTTTAAGAAGTACTACGTGTTCGACAGCGTGACCTTTCAGAGCATGGTTTTAGATCCACATCGGAAGCATAGATTTAGGCTATGATCTTAGAAACTAAGTTACGATTTTGCTCTAGGTCACGATCTTAGATATAAGTACTGAATTTTTTTGTCGTAAACACTAATTATGCATTAAACATGTTATTGGAAATAAGATGAGACCTTATAGGTTAAGTGATAATCCTGCCCGTAAGTCACGATTTAGACATAAGTGACGATCTTCATTAAGAGTTTGTCTTTGACTTAAGCATTGATTTTAGTCATAAACATTGATTATATGCTAAGTATGATTTGGAAACAAGAACTGATCTTAGACATAAATGGCGATCTGAGCATTAGGTGATGATTTAAATATAAGCACTGATCTTAGTCGTAAGCTGTAATTATATTCTAAGCCTTGGACTTAGAAATAGGTAATGATTTTAGAGTAAGGAATGACGATACCGAGTATCGATTCTAGAAATAAGCGATGACATTAGACCTAAGTGATGACCGAATAAGAGATATGCCACGTATGCCTAGGGCACCTGTACGATTTTGAATTATTTGCCTTACTTAAGTGTTAAATATAATATTTTGCAAAATCCCTTAGATCCAATTCCTGCAAACCCGGTACCCTTATGATAAATGAAGCGGGTTCACGCCCCTACCTCGACATGAGTGTCGGAACCTGACTAGGTCTAAGTTGAGATCGTAGCTCTTAAGGAATGAATTGTAGCAATGGTAGAGGCTAAGTAACGAATTATAAGTACTATGATCAGTAGACTCGAGCAAAGGATAATGTACAAAGGGGACTATAGTTATGAATAAGAGGTTGACTTTTAGGGTTATCAACATAAGCAGAAGACATCAGTCTTATTAGGGATACTGATTGATAGTGATCAGCGAGCATTACTAAAATAAGTATAATGGACTAACAAAGTAGTAGGTGTTGATTCCTATAAACACGTAAGTAGTGATGTATAGAGTAGGTTTGAAATGAAATAGAATCAGTATGAACAAGCAGTGGATGTTTTTCAGGTGAGATATAACTAAACTAAAATTAGCAGTTGAAATAATCAAGTAAAGAAGTACGGTAGATCAGTGTGGCGCGCGGAAGCATGGTAAATTAGAATGCCTAAGTCGATCAATATTTAGTGTGCCATACTAGGGTTGAACAATTTAAGCTAAAAATTTATAAGAGACAGTACATAGGCGGATTTTCACTCAGATTAAAGGGTGACTTAGAAAAATTATACGAAGTATTGGACCATTATTTTACAAGTAGTTAAACATTTTCTTATAAGCTCGTACACCAAGATATATTCTCTATTCCAAAGGTATTTCAAATATTTTGTTTCTAAGTATTTAACTAGTTTGCTTATTTATATTGCTTTTTTATATAGTCTACTAACTTCACAAGGCTATATTTTCTTTTCCTATTTATATATCAACCCAATAGAACTTCGACTACCCCTGACAATTCTGAAAAAATAGATATATTTTGAATGTTGATATTTTCCAAGGAGCAAGCTGTTTACATATTTCTTATACAATACTTCAAATTTCCATTTTTGGTTACAGCAGTTTTGTCAAAAATAAGTGCTATTTGTTGACTATCGATGTTGCAAGCATTTATCTCTTAAATGTTTCTAAAGTTATTAACTGCTTGCAATAAATTTACTTCAACTTGTGAAACAAAACGTAACTTGTAAATATATATTTCTTCTAGAAAGAAAAAGATACTGAGTTCAAATTGTTTTATAAGAAGAAAATTTTAACGACGTTGTGTCCAATTGTTTTAAAGTGATTACCTGTCACACTTTTATAAACAAAGTACATCATTATGTTATACAAAGTCATTTGAAACAACACCTTGCCAAAACAAGTACACAATACTTTGATTCTCGGGTTTACACAAATAAGAAAGATATACTTTCAAATAATTAGAGCTACAGCATTTTTTCTTTCGTTTTTGGTTACAATTTAAAGAAAAAAAAACATGTCCTTACACGTACTTCGTATATTAGGCTGTTGATATATCTCTGCAAAAGTAAATAACCTGATCATATAGCTAGCTCGTAAGTTGTAAGAATTGATTTTGAGGATTTGGTTCTATGATGAAGAATTATAACGGTTAGCATGTTGGAGGACCCATTGATATTTAGTCTAATCATTTATCTAGGTAACGGATAATATACGTTAGTTTTAAGAGCTCGGAATTGTAGATTACAGTTAGATAAGTTTAATGATACACGCTAAGTGGTATAAGGGGAATTGAATGTTTAACAGCCTAAAAGCGAGGTCGATATAGTTATAGTTGTGACATATACTAGGTAAATGGATCAAGTAGAACTATACTAAGTTGATACTACACAATACGCAAGTTTCGAGGACGAAACTCTTTGTAAAGGGGAATGAATGTTACATCCCGGATTTCGCTGATTTAATTACGTGTATATAACCAAAAATAAAAGGAAAAAGAAAAAGTATAATTATAAATATAGGATTGTAGTTATCTTAATGGTAGGTGTAATTTAAAATAAGAGATAATAATTGATTTGGAGATTTATCTTATATCATTTTCCTATACCTACTAGGAAATTAAATACCTATCTATATATATACCCTAAATCTACCAAAACTTTAACCTAATTCTACCCATCCTCCCCAGCCGCCCATCCTTCTCTTTACAAAATCAATTAGGCACTTCGGCCAGCAGAACTTCCAGGGAAAAAAAAAAAATTACTTGGCAGCCACTCTTTTTTAAGGAAGAAAGGAGAAATTTTGCTGAACAAAATCTTAGCGCAATATTTCGGTATTATGTAAACGAACAATGTAAGTATCCTTTCTGTACTTATTATGAATTTGTGAAATCCGTATTGTTATTTTCGTATCAAATCATGGATCATACATAAGTAATTGTGATTGCATAGATTGTTGAATATGCATGTGTGTATGATCGGTTGTATAGATATACGTATATAACATTGAATTTTGTAAATATTTCAAAAAAAAAAAAAGAAACGGCCTGTTATAAGAAGAGTTACTTCCCTAGTTAGCTTTTCTGTAAACGTATTTGCACTATTGGAAAAAAAATATATATGCTACACTTATGAAGGACTCAATTGCTCGTTGAAGCATAATGATACAATTTCGTTAAACCATCAAATCAAAAAAAGAAGAATAAGGCATGATATATTTTGTCTGAAATATTTAAGGCAGTTGTTTTGTAGTAAATAGATATATATTTATATATATATAGGTACATATTTTTATATACGTATATGTGTGTTGGAATTGTAAAATTAAAAGTAAAGCATTCATTTGGGAACTGGCCGAAAAGTTAAAAGGGCCAAACTTGTGAAAGTGCAATCCTTAATCATATATATGGAATATATATGTATATATAGGTGTACGTTGTAAATATAATTTTCTATGTAAGATGAAGTTTAGAAAAATAGATAAAAATAATTCTTCCCTATAAATGTTGACGAAGAAAGAATAATAAACTATTTTGTTTACCATTTAGGAAATATATGTACAGTATGCTAAAAAAAAATAGAAAACTATGAACTAATTATTTTAAGTAAGTCAAATTCACCTTTATTATAGGTATTAATGTTTATACTACATTTGTTTAGATTCCAGCCTAGAAGAAAAGGAAGTTAATTCGTCGAAAAAGGTAGGTGCCTCTTCCCCCCTCAAACGGGTATGATTCATGCATGCTTTGATGGTATACTAATGTGTTTCGTTGTTTTATTTGTTTAAGTAATAAATTTTGTTTCTTTGTTTTTATTTGTTTAAGTTGTAAATTTTGTATATGTTGGAAAGCATGAGATATATTGTTTATGGCTGCTATGTGCGTGTATGTGTGTGAAATTGGAGGTATGATTGAATCGAAAACAAAATATCCTTAAAAAATGGGGAAAAGGGGGAACTTTTACATTAGGAGCCTTTAAAAAGTTGTGTTTTGGCCTTAGAATAGGTTCCTATAGACTGGAAATAGGAGAGAATGAGGGTTGGGATCGAAAAACAAATCACAGCGCGCATTGCCACTGGTGGAACATCCAATTAAATAAATAAATAAATAATTAAATTAAGGCAGAGAACAGGCCAGCCAACGGACCGGGTCGACTGGCCAGCGGGCCGGACCGAAGGCGGTCCACTAACATCTAAAAATAAAAAGTATCGGGTCTGACGGATCAGGCCAGGAAAATATAATTAAATACCAACCAAATCCAAATAAATTCTAGAAAATATAAAAGGTTATATTTAAATTATTTTCACTTAATTTCTGAAGTTTGGTAAAAAAAAAAGTAATAAAAAAATAATAGTAATAAATAGAATTAAATAAGGGAAACATAGGGGAAATCAGTAGAAAATTCTAGTAAATTAATACAAGATAAGGAAAAAAATAAGGGTGGTGATAAATAACAACTTTTCAATATTTGTAAATTTTACGAAGCCAAATATTGAGTGCCGGAGACGGTGAGGATGGGCGTACGGGCCCCAGGCGACTTGGTTGTTGCATTCATGGCACGTGCATTGCATTTGGAGTGGGTTGAGATGTACGGGTCTCAGACGCTCGAGTGGAGTGGATCATGGTGTACGGGCCATGGGTACTCGGTCATGGTGGATCATGGTGTACGGGCCATGGACATCGGTTAAGGTGGATCGTGGTGTACGGGCCACGGGCATCGGTCAGGGTGGATTGTAGTGTACGGGCTACAGGCATCCAGTCAATCCTGGGATCATGCATTGCATATAGGTCTAAGACATATTGCATGACATGATTTTTGTTGCGTGTGACACGTTATTTGAGCATGCATCACGTACTTGCGCATTTTTATGTAGAGTGCTTTACTTACCGCATTTACTTTATCTTATGCATGTTCTCTTATATTTATGTGCTATGTGTTATATCATGTTTATGTGCTATGTGGCTATATCATTTCGGTATGTACGTTTTGTATTTGTTTGAGGCGGGCATCTACTGGGTGATTTCTGTCACTCACCCCTACTTCCCAGGTGAGCCGGATGAGGACTATGAGCATATCTTCATTGAGGGCGGGACGGACATAGCAGAGTGGGCTGGTTGAGAGCTGCAGCTATGATATAAGGGGATTCTGCAGCTGTTTTGTTCTTATTTATACTTTGAGGATTTTCCACATACTACTTTACTACTTTTATTCGCAGAATGTTTATTTAGCAGTGTAATGACGGTTATTGGAGTTTAATATATGTTATGGTTTACGTTTCCGCGAAAAAATTTCTACGTCATTTTGACAAGTAAGAGATTGGTTTGACGCTTTGTATTCTCCTTAGTGAGATACGGCGGGTGCACTGTTCCCGATGTTAGGGCTCGGGAGCGGGGCGCTACAATTTCACCATAAAGTAAGATGAAACAAATATATGTACATGAATACTTAATCCTCGTCCCAATGAGCCAGGATGTTATAAGGGTGTTTTCTGAATCCTCTTCAACACCCAATTATATCATACTTTCTTTTAATGGTTTCCAGATACATCTTTTCTGGTTTCTTCATACGACTTCTCAGAAGATATATCATGTTTGATTTTTTTAATGGCTCATACAACCAACTTTATTCCCATAAACTGCTAGGTCTCAAGATTTGGCTCGACTACTGAGTTTAACACAAACATTTTGCGTCAAACAGGAAAACCTCGGTCATAAAGTTCCATGGTTGTTATTACGAAGAACTATAATAAATCAAACAGCCTACCTTGTGAAGGTGGAAGGAAATCTCTCCAACTTCAACAACTATATCACTTGGCAGACCTGTTGCGCAGAACCTACAAGTCAACGAGCAGATGTGTGAATGCCTAAATACCAGTGTCATTCTCTTCTTGATACTGAAAAAGACGATAAGAACCGGGCAATGGGCAATATATATGTCAACTAAAGCACTAGCCAGACCATCTTACAGGAACAATAGTGAGAAAAATATCATAACAAATATTAACTCGTGAAACACCTTATGGGGTAATTCACTTCAAAGGAAGTTCCTTTTCAGGGCAGACTGCATGCCAGAAGTGACAACTGCAGCGCTTGGTCTTGTCTATTGAGCTTTGTCCATCATGGTACAAGCTCTTGAAATACAGCACATTGTGTAAATTTGCCAGTTGGCCTTATATGAAAATTTTACTTACAAAAAAGATCTACAATTCAAACCATGGCCATCAATCCTTGTCAAAGGCCTGCATTTTTTTAATCTTACTTTTCTTTTTCAAGAGGACGGGACATGAATCAACTGGTAAGGTTGCTGTTTCGTGACCTTCAGGCCACGGGTTAAGCAGCGGAAACAGACTCTTACACAAAGTGTAGGGTAAGGTTGCATCATCAGATCGCAAAGCGATCCGGCCCCTCCCCAAACCCTGCGCAAACGCGGAAACAGGCTCTTGCACAAAGTGTAGGGTAAGGTTGCATACAGCCAGACAAGCGTAGGAGCTTAGTGCACCGGAAACGCCTTTTTTCTTTTTCAACATCTACTATAGCATTTATCACGGGGTATACTGCAAGAGCGAGTCAACAGCTTTCCGGCATAAACTTTAAACACATGGTACTCTATCAATCCAATGGGTTACTTTTTCATAAATGGATCAAGAAGCCTGAAATTCGAGACTAGCAAACTTAATAGCGTTGACATATACACTCTAACTAGCCATAAATCATTAAGTAAAGATTTTGGAACAGCAAGTCAAACAAACAATTGGAATGCATCAAGATAATTTTCTTTTGTATTGCTCTCTTTATTTTTCTTTCCTCCCACACCTTCCCCCACCCCTCCCGCTCCACCCCTCCTCTCCTCCAGTATCAGGAGGGTGGAGAGGGAGGAGGCAGGTGCAGGCCTGATGTAGACGAGGTCTTCTAGCCATCAAAGAAAATCCCGATAAACAAGGCCCAAAAATAAATAGATTAATATAATTAATTAAATTAACAAATCAGGAAACATACCAGGCCTTGCCTTGCCGTTGAAATGCATCATTTTTGGATCCCAGTTTCATACAAGTCATCTCTGAGAATTTTAACAGAAGTGCAAACTTCAAAAAGCAAAACAGGATTCTCAACTATCCTAAAGAGGGTTCTGCACAGAATCCTCTTTACTTCACTACTTTCAGCACTATAATCACAAATCAGACAGGCCACTCTTGTTCCTCAAACCACAAAAATACCTTCCCACGAAATCGCAGATTCTAGTCTTCTAATTTTTCTGCAAACTTGAAGATAACAGAAACCCCACTGAGAAAATGATTAGAACTTTAGCAGGAAATGGTCTTAATCCATAAACCTACCCGTCAACCAGATCCGCTCAACAAACCAACCAAATCTCACTAGCTAACAACCTTCAAATTTTAGAAAAATCCTCTAATCAATAGAAGATTCCACATTTCAACCTTATGTGCCACATAAGAGCAAAAAGCCCCCACCTCTCTCACTCATATAAATTGAACTGGAAAAGAAAAATAAAAAACCAGGAATTATAAACAATGCTAGAGAAAGGTGATGACTTTGGAAGAAATATCAGTAAAGATGTATAGAATAATGCCAACATGCAATATTTGATGGTCAGCTCTGAAACTGAAAAGGAACCTTCATGCTTCCATATTTCTCTCTCATCCATGTGGGCCCTCTTGCTGGAAGTGTACTCATTGCTATTGTAGTTTAGTAGTTTAGAGAACAGTTGTTTGGGGAATCCTAGAACGGCAGGAGCATTTGTGACAAATGGTGTAACTACACAAGTTTCTCTTATTGAAAATGCAAAAAGAAACAGTTGGAGATTAAGAGAGTAAATTAAACGCACAAAGAAAGTTTCAATTTTGTTCTCAAAAGGAAAAATATATATACTAAGGGTTCAATTTTCTTTTGATTAAATTGAGGAAGTGATGATGGTTTCGAAAGCAAGTGCTGTCTGTTTGTCCGGCTAGGACATGTGGGATGCCTTCCTGCGCCTGCATCTCTTGTTTTTTTAATTTATCAAAAAGCGCATATCTCTGGTCCAGTAGCCTCCATGGTTTAAGCCTTGTGAAACTTCGTGGATGATATTAGATTGGTAATGTTTTGCCAGAAACCACACAAGTTGCTTATTGCAAACTGGCTCAGCAACCTTTTAACCTAATTGAGTCGGATATAATAGCATAGCCATTATTATTTCAGACATTAGTATTGTACTCATACTGCGCATGTCCCGGTTTAAAACTGCAGCTATTTTGGACCAATTTTCTAACCTGAATATCAACTGAGTTATGCCCCTTCTTTTTTAGTGGGCAACAAACTTTAGGACAATAAAATTTTGATGATGGAACATTTTGGTTGACCAATTTTTTTTCAATATTTTGGCAATTTTGATGAATTTTTCGGTAATATAGCTGAATTCAGAGGGCATTTTTTGTCTTGTCCAAACAATCAAAGGAATATACTTGTCATAACAATAAAACTCAACTACCCATGTCTTACTAAAATATCCCAATTAAAATTTTGAACAAAAATCAACCGAACTTGGCCTCCAGCAGAATTGCTTGGATTGACATACAATAGAATGGAAACCATGGTGGAGAAGAATTTGGAAGCTCAAACAATTATAGAAAAGGCTAAAATTCTGATCGTTTCCATCGTGTATAGAATGCCGCTCTTTTTCTTCAAACTTGGACAGTTCTGCGAACTATGTTGGACTAAGAGGTATAAAAGAAGGGCAAGGACAACTTTAATGATTATGAATCATGTGAAAACATTTTTCACCTTTTATTCAGGAGACCTTTCCTCTTCCTCCGTAAACCTCCTCTCCTCCGCCTCTTCTCCACCTTTTCTTGGTAAGCAGAATTTGGGTAAAGCAGAAGGCGAAGGTCGTTTAGTAAGAGATTGGAAAAGAAAGAGGACAGATATTGAAATCTCCTCGAACCCACCTCGGATCTGATCCTTACTCCATTTCGCCTTCTTTTTTTCCTTTTATTTGACTCGTAATTTCTGCTTCTTTTCGCATTGCTTGGTTTTATATTACACATAGTTGATGCAATTGAAAATGTTGAGATGCAAGCAAAGGAAGGAGATGATCTTGTGGAGCAGAGAGGTGTTGGAGGTGATAATCGCAGGTGTTTAATAAAACAAGAAGAAAAGAAGGTTGCGGTTAGAACATGGCGGGAGTAGTTTAAACAAGGCGAAATGACCGTTTTACCCTTAATGAATAAACAGTAGAGGAATTGTAAATAGGAACGTTATTGTAATTTCTATTTTCATCTTCTTCCTTGTATTAGCGGGCTGGTTGTGTTTAACCGTCTTTCAAGAGTTGCGGGGCCAGGGAAGGGACCGACTATCTACTTACCCGAAATAGCGAATGATTTTGAAACAGTTTTTGGGAATAACATTTCTGGATCCTTTGCAGAACAGTTCCTCCTCCTCCTTGATATTTTGGAGTGACGGTTATTCTTCGACTCTTCTTTTCTTTGCATTCATTCATTCGATTATTAGTTTACCTTTGCAGTATTTCTTGTTCTTGATTGTTCTGGTTAAGAGTTTCATGTTTATGCTATGATTCTTGCTTCCTGTTCGAATCATATTTGTGGAATTGTGACTTTTATCATGGTATCAGAGCCATTGACGATCGTAGAGTAACAAATTTTTAATTCAGTCATTATGAATTCCAATTTAGCATCTACATCAAGAACAAACACTTCGAATGAGAATCCTGCTGCTAATCCGTTGTTTTTGCATCCTAATGAGAGTCCTGATGCATTTCTTGTACAACCTCCCCTTAGTGGACATAATTTCCATTCTTGGAGTAGAACATTGCGAATGGCCTTGACAATTAAGAATAAACTTGGCTTTATTGATGGTTCCATTGTACAACCGAATGAAAATGATGAAAATTCTTAGCCCGGACACAGTGTAATACAATGGTCCAGTCGTGGATCCAGAATTGCGTTTCACCCACAATAGCACAGAGCATAATGTGGTTTAACACCGGATATGACGTATGGAAGGATCTCACTCTCAGATTCGGAGGAGGAGATCCATTCCGATTGTCTGACCTACTGGAACAATTCTATGCGGTTAAACAAGAAGGATTATCAATTAGCGATTATTTTTACAAAGTTAAAGTCCATCTGGGAAGAAATGTTAGTGCTTAGACCAATTCCAAAATGTGAATGCAGTAGATGTACGTGTGATGTAGCGGGAAAGATGAATAAGTTTGTCGAAGCTAATTATGTTATAAAGTTTATCAAAGGGTTAAGTGTTGAGTTTGATCCTGTTAGATCCCAGATCTTTGTGATGACACCTCTCCCTAGCATTTCGACGGCCTTTTCTATAGCGTTACAGTATGAAAGAAAGTTGATGAACAATGGTGTCGCAGGCAATTTCTTAAATAATGCCACAGCCTTGTTGTCTGGTACTTGTGGTAAGAATATGAGTGAATGTGGAGAAGTAGGAGCACCCGCTAGCTTTGCAGTGAGATCTTATGGAAATAAACAGCAATTTAGTGGAAATAAACGAGGCATAGAAAGAGGTTATCACAATGTGTCACAGAGGCCGGTGTGTACGCATTGTGGAATGAGTGGACACACTACAGAGCGTTGCTAAAAAAAATTTGGATATCCACCGGGATATAAAGCTAGGCACCAAGTCCATATGGTTGATGCAGTGTCTTATGATCCCAATCAACCAAAGATGAATGATGAGCCATGCTTTCAGTCAGGGTCGTTAATTGGACAGCCAGATGGCACTGGTCATGTGAACCAGACTCATCACAACATGCATATGCTGACACATGATCAATACAACAAGTTGATGAACCTGCTGGGAGAGAAGGACAGTGGCAATGGTGAACGTCCTTCTACTGAATCCTCCTTTGGACATCCTGCAGTCATGAATGCTCAGACTTTTGTGAAGAATGATAAAGCTACAGGTAAGTTTTATGTTGTACCTTATAGTGTATGGATCTTGGACTCAGGGGCTAGTGATCACATTGCATGCTCACTTTCACTCTTTGATTCGTATAACCAAATATCTAATGTTTCAGTTAAACTTCCAAACAATGCCTCTGCCCAGGCCACTCATATTGGTAAAGTCCATATCAATTCACATCTTACCATTTCAGATGTACTGTTTGTTCCAAGCTTCAGCTTCAATTTGTTGTCCCTCAGCAAGTTAGTTACTACCTCAAATATCTGTGTTTCCTTCCAAAATGATGCTTGTATTCTGCAGGACCTATTCTCCAAGAGGAAGATTGGTTCAGCTAAACTTCAAAATGGCCTTTACTATCTCAGTGGAAGTTGCTCTCAAGCTTCACCTGAAGTCCTGGTTGCACAATCCCATACAGTCAGCTTACATGTCTCTTCCATGTTGTGGCATATGCGTCTTGGTCATGCCTCCATGCCAAGAATGCTTGAAATCAAAAAGCTAGACCCTGTTGTAGCAGTGACAGATATGAAATACTACTGTAAAATCTGTCCCATGGCCAGGATGAAAAGAAAACCTTTTCCCATTTCAGCCTCTATTTCTGTTTCTTGTTTTGATCTTGTATATATTGATATATGGGGTCCTTATAAGGTTCCAACACTATATGGACAAATGTACTTCATTATACTTGTTGATGATCATAGCAGATTTACTTGGATCTATCTTGTGAAAAATAAATCAGAAGCCAAACAAATTATACAGAATTTCTACCATTATGTTCTTACACAGTTTGACAAAAGGATCAAAGTGATCCGCACAGATAATGCCCTTGAATTTTGCTTAAACCAATTTTACTGTGAAAAAGGCATTATTCACCAAAGGATTTGTCCATATATCCCTCAACAAAATGACCTTGTTGAGAGAAAACAACAACACATCCTCACTGTTTCTAGAAGTTTGAGGTTCCAGGCCAATTTGCCTTTGAAATATTGGGGATTTGTATACAACATGCCACCTATCTGATAAATTTCATACCCACTCCCATTCTGAACAACAAAACCCCATTTGAAGTTCTTTACAAAAGGCGCCCCACATATGACCATCTGAAGGTGTTTGGCTGTCAAGCCTACTCCTACAATAATGATCCAAGTAAAACTAAGTTTGATTCAAGAGCTCAATCTTGCTTGTTCCTGGGCATTCCTCATTCCACCAAAGGCTATATCTTACATAGCCTGGACTCGAAAAGTATCTTCATCTCCAGGAATGTCACATTTCAGGAGCAAGTCTTTCCCTTCCATACTCCAGCAGTCTCACATGATCCCCTCTCTCAGTTATTCTTTCAGTCTTCTTCACCTTATGATCCTCCAGACTTTACCCCTCAAGCCTATGAGGAATCAACCTCACGAAATCAACCTCATACTCCTAATTCTCAATCCATGTCCACACCTGATTTAAGATCTGTACCCTCTCCAACTCATCAGAATCATTCATCTCATTTACAGTCTCCATCTGCATCCCCCACACACCAGCAGCCAGTCACCGCTTCCAGACACATTGATTCAACTCGGTATCATTCCAGACCTGCCATGATAAGGAATCCACCCACGTATCTGAAAGACTATTACTGCAACCTATTAAAGTCAAACATGTCATCTCATCCTGCGTGTCCTTCCTATCATTCAACTCCATATCCTATTGAACACTATATATCCTTTGATCACTTAGTGCCAGAATTCAGAACATATGCCTTGAGCATCAGCATAAATATTGATCCTGTAACCTATCAGGAAGCATCAAAGCATGAGCATAGGTGCCAGGCTATGCATAAGGAGCTTCAGGCTCTTGCTAATAACCACACTTGGTCTATAGTTGATTTGCCTGCAGGAAAGATCCCAATAGAGTGCAAGTGGCTCTACAAGACCAAGTATCTTCCAGATGGCACGGTGGAAAGATTCAAAGCCAGGTTGGTTGCGAAAGTGTATACCCAACAGCTTGGAGTGGACTATACTGACACCTTTTCTCCTATTGCGAAGCTTAGCAGTGTGAGATTAATTCTGGCTTTAGCTGCAAGTGAAGGATGGATTGTTCAGCAGCTTGACGTAAATAACACATTTTTACACTGTGATCTAACGGAAGAAATTTACATGGAGCTGCCTCCAGGTGTTACATCTACAGGTCCCAACCAAGTTTGTAGACTACTTAAGTCCCTCTATGGTTTACAGCAAGCTGGCCGTAAATGGAATGAAAAACTTACCCAAGCTTTGCTATCTCAAGGGTATACTCAGTCCTCCGATGATCACACTCTGTTTACAAAGGACAAGGTACATACCTTTATAGCATTGTTGATTTACATAGATAACATTGTGGTCACAAGTACATCCCAGTCTGCCATTGATAGCCTCAAGACTTATTTACATCAGACATTTCAAATCAAGGACTTGGGTGACCTTAAGTACTTCTTAGGTATAGAAGTTACCAGGTCACAGGGGGATCACAATATGTCAATGTAAATACGCCATGGAACTATTACAGAGTAATGGCTTTCTTAGTGCCAAACCAGCTAACACGCCTTTACAGAGAAATGCTAAGCTGCAACATAAAGACTCAGAATTGATTGATGATGTAAGCGGATACAGAAGTCTCATAGGCAAGCTCTTATACTTAACCATAACAAGGCCAGATATTACTTTCACAGTGCAACACTTAAGTCAATTCTTGGATGCCCCTACACAATTACATCTGCAAACTGCGCACAGACTCTTGAGATACATAAAGGGTTCTATTGGTCAAGGGATGTTCTTTCCAAGGAGCAATGATTCAGAAGGAGTGAAGCTTACTGCTTTTGCAGATGCGGATTGGGCAGGCTACCAAGAGACCAGAAGGTCCATAACGGGTTTTTGTATGTTTCTTGGGAAGGCATTGATTTCTTGGAAGGCAAAGAAGCAAACAACTGTGTCAAGGTCATCCTCTAAGGCTGAATATCGAGCTCTGACTGCAGCTACTTATGAGACACAATGTTTGTTGTATCTGCTTGAGGATTTGGGGGCAAAACACAACGGTCCAGTTGAGCTGTTTTGTGACATCAAAAGTGCGTTATACATAGTGGAGAATCCCGTGTTCCATGAAAAGACAAAACACATAGAGATTGATTGTCATGTTGTGAGATAGAAATATCAGCAGGGGGTAATCAAACCTATGCCTATAAGGTCTGAATTTCAGCTGGCACATCTATTTACTAAATCACTTGATGCTTGCAGACTACAAACTCTGACTATGGCTATGAGTATTGCAGATATGTATAGATAGTCGAGTTTGAAGGGGGGTGTTGAGATGCAAGCAAAGGAAGGAAATGATCTTGTGGAGCAGAGAGGTGTTGGAGGTGATAATCGCAGGTGTTTGATAAAACAAGAAGAAAAGAAGAAGGTTGCGGTTAGAACTTGGCGGGAGGAGTTTAAACAAGGCGAAAGGACCGTTTTACCCTTAATGAATAAACAGTAGAGGAATTGTAAATAGGGAAATTATTGTAATTTCTATTTTCATCTTCTTCCTTGTATTAGCGGCTGTATATAACCAAAATAGCGAACGGTTTTGAAACAGTTTTTGGGAATAAAATTTCTGGATCCTTTGCAGAGCAGTTCCTTCTCCTTCTTGATATTTTAGAGTGACGGTTATTCTCCGACTCTTCTTTTCTTTGCATTCATTCATTCGATTATTAGTTAACCTTTGCAGTATTTCTTGTTCTTGATTGTTCTGGTTAAGAGTTTCATGTTTATGCTATGATTCTTGCTTCCTGTTCGAATCATATTTGTGGAATTGTGACTTTTATCAGAAAACACTAGCATCAAAATCGAATTGCATTTAGAAACTAAGGTTTTGAAATTTCAATTGGTGAATTTGCAGCCTTACTCATAAACGTGCATGTGCTCTTGATTTTCGTTATACATTTTGGTATAAGTATTAAGGTGTCCTCTGTTTTCCGAACTCTCCTTTTCCCTATTAACTTTCGGAGTGATTGATTACTTATTTGGTTTACCCCAAATTTCTTTGATTTGTTAGTATCATTTGTAGATATGTGATTCTTTCTATAAAAGTTTTCTTTTTGAATTGTTTGGTCAACATATCTTCTTGATTTGTTATTCTCAATTATAAATCTGTGATTCTGCTGTATATATTCCTTTTAAAATTGTTCTTTCTTTGGCCGAAAAGAGGTTTGTTTCTTTTAGATCAATTTGTTCTCCTGTCTTAATCTTTTTTTACTTTGATTCTTCTGTTCTTGTTTACTTGTTATGTCTTTGGTGTTGGAGACTCCATTGGCCATCTATTCGGACCAGGAATCTTCCTTTTTCATACCCATTGGAAAAGCAAAAAAGTTCCGGCCAGATTGGGGTAGATTTTCCTTCAACAAGTTAAACCTAGGTAGATTTAATTCCTGGATCTTGGTCACTTGGTGTTCCATAACCCGATCAGGTGATATAATTTCATTTTTGTCTTATTATCATTGAAGTAATTTTGGTTGTTTACATTTAGTTTCAAACTTTCGGCATCAGTAGCATATCTTAGATTTTTAGTTTTAGTTGCAATAATTGATAGAAGACGTCATGGTTTTTCCGTGAGACCATGTCTAAGGAAGAGGGGTGTAGGTAAGGGGAAGGAAAAAGAAGATAGTCCAAGAGTAGCCTCTTGGATTGTAGGAACCTTAAGTGGTAAATTGTTGGAGGTTGTCGATACTCTTAAGAGCATGCCTCCAAGAGACTAGGTGGAAAGGGAATAAAGGTAAAGAATGTGTTGAGAAATATGTTTGGATAATTTTCAAAGTCATGATTTTAAGTGGTGAATACTTAGAAATGTCACATATGGTGTTATAAGTGATTAAAGGATGAAAAAGTGAAGAAAAATGAGGTGGATCTCTCAGGTAGAGACACATGGATCGATCGATGTACGTTAGCCCCTCTCGTGGATTGATCAATGTTGGACTGAAAAGAACCAAAAACTTACTGTGAGACATCGATCTCTCACGTGGATCGATCGACGTACGTCAGCCCCTCACCTGGATCGATCGACGTACATCAGCCCATCACATGGATCGATCCACGTCTCACAGAATGTTTAGGGTTGTTAGAAATATTTTTCTAAAATATGTTAAAGTGGTTGTTTTCATTTGTATATGATATACATGCTCATTATGTGAATCTTATGTGATTTTGATGATGTTGAATGTATTGTGACTAACGTGCCTTGGAAGTTTCTACAACTTACCAAAAAGGGCAAAATTGGTATTTTGAGTTTTGTAGGAACATCACATGGTGAAAATATTTCAAGGATGTATTCACATTATATTTATCATGACAAAGGTGATATCATGAGTATTTATGACCATCCGGGTCAAATCTGGAGTTTTCATATACTAGGGGTATTTTGGTCATTTTACCCCAGTGGGTATTTTTGGTATTTTAACTCAAGGAATCCCTTGAGCATATTATTATCTTCATTCTGGAGCTGATTTATTATCAACTTGAAGATAATATGGTGATTCTTTATCTCTTTCTCTCACATGATGATATTATTGACTATAGCTGTATATGTGACGATTTGAGATGTCACATTCTATTTTTTCTTGAAGACCCTCTTATATATGTTATAAGAGCATATTATTCATCATTATTCAGAGTTTTTTAAGTTGTTAAAGGTGCGGAAATGATCTCAACATATAAGAAGAAATATTGGGAATTTCGGTGTTACGTGTTGACATAATCTTGTCAACTATTATCTATTTATTTTTTCTTCAAAAATCTGAGTTGCTACACATATTTGTATGCTCAAAAACGTGTATGAGCAGGTGGAGATGATATATTATTCATTAATGAGTTGGAGACAGGTGGACCAACCAAAAAGGAGCTAGTTGGCAAAAATGCCGACTTAGAAATATTCAAATGTAGCCAAACGGCTACTTGGTTTTCTTGGCTATTTTCAGCAGATTTTTGAAGTCAAATCAAGACTTCACATGTCCTATTATTGTGCTTGAGGTTGGGGATATTTTGGTGGTATTATCCTTTCTTATTTTATTAAGAAAAATCAAAATTATGTTTTGGAAAAACAAGAAGTAGCCAACGGCTACTTAGTGGATCTTGGAGCTGAATTTTTTTTATTTGAAAATGTCAATGCCCACATGCCTATTCTTGTTCCAAGAAGGTGAGGTATTATCTTCTCCATATTATCTACATTTTGCAAAGGATAAATGAGACTTGCCATGATGGAAATTTCAGCCAACATGACATTGCCAAGGTGGACCAATATATGTGTTTTATTTTGCCAAGTGTACAAGGCTAACCAATGATGAGAAGACATTTGGACTTGATGATGAAAATGGTGACACATTGGAAGTCTTATCTCCAAGGCTCAAATCACACTATAAATAGAGGCAATGGTGAAGAAGATGAAACACACTTGAAGCTCACAAGCATTTGTTGAATTGTCTAGCTATCATCTTATTGTTGTTGTTGTTCTTGTTCCATTCTTTGTAGCAAATGGTGTTCTTGTTGTTTTTGTTGTGCTACAAACCTCTTGAGCTTCATTTGTAAGATTGATTAGCCATTCTTATAAGGTTACATCAATAGGTGGTAGAGGTGTTGCAACTAAGTGTTGCTTAGAAGGTGATTATCCAAGTCTTGAGTAGGGTTGGTGTATAACCCAAGCATCAAGCTTGGTTCTTGTTGTAAGGTGATTCATTTGATTGTGAAATCCAAGGAAAGGTGTTCCTTGGGACTGGAGTAGGTCACATTGACCGAACCAGGATAAATCCTCGGTGTTCTTGTCTTGTTTCTTCATTTCTGTTTTCTGTCCGTTTTTACTGCAGTTTTCACACAAATTCACACGTTTTGAAAAAATAGCTAAACACTTTCAAAATTTGTGATTTTTGGTTGAGTTATACTTCAGACTGTTAGCTTTCATTTGCAACAAGAATCACTTGATTTGAGCTAGGGAAAGTTAGTCTTTCAGTCTTTGCAAGATAACTGCTCCAATCTGGCTGCAATCTGACCATTTATGCAAAAACTTAAATTCTGTATTTTTCAAGAATTGTTTAAGGTCAGGGAGAAACATCATCTACACATCCTAAGGAGTGTTTTGATATAAAGATCAACCTTTTTGGTTGAGTATTCAAAGAGAAACACGTTTTACAAAATCAGCAACATTCTGTCCAATTTTGTCCAGATTGACCATCTGAATCTTTTTATTTCTTTGAAGGGACAAACGATCTTATTTTTGTCTGATTTTTGGACAGAGTCTTGTTAACACATTGAAGTTCAATTATGGAAAGTTTCATAATTGTTGGAATTGTGTACAATTAGATTTGAATTTTTCAAAAACGGGTTCTGAATCTGAGATGATCTCAGATTCTGTTTTCAAAGGAGATTTTAACAAAGGGTTGTAGTGTAATTTCCGCTAACCACTATTCACCCCCCCTCTAGTGGTGTTTATTGCAGGTGCACGGTCTAACAATTGGTATCAGAGCAAGGTTTACACCACTCAAAGAAGCAAGATTCAACACCGTACAAACAAGACAAGGCTAAGAAGAAAGAACTCATAGTAGCCTGCTAATCCCAAATAAAGAAGGTTTGGAGCATTTGAAAACTTCAAGAAGGTTTGGAGCATTTGTATTCACTTGATTAAAGATTCAAGGTATTCATCTGAAATCATACATCATGTCATCAATCTTTCATAAAGGAGCGTTCTCAAAGTCTACGAAAGAGGAAACATCTACTCCTGATTTTGATTCTGATAATGAGATGACTTTCGATGAAATGTATGATGAATTCATGAAAATGCATGCTCATTGTAAAAGGTTGTCAAAAGAGAAAAAGAAACTAATTGTAGAAAATGACAAGTTGAAGACAACCAACTTGGAACTTTCTAATCAATTAGTCTTTCAAACAAGAGTCGTCAAATGCTCTTGATTCATTAAAGACTAAAATTGAGTCATCTAGAAATAATGAACAAACCTTAAGAACCGAAAATAGTGTGTTGAAGACCAAGATGCATGATTATGAAAATGAAGTGTCTACGCTTAAATCATGCAAACTAGACTTAGAGAAAACCTTAGAATAGTTTAAATCCTGTTCAAACATGTTAGACACACTCATATCGTCACAAAAATATGGAAATGATAAAACTGGATTAGGATATAAAGAAGAAGATGACAAATTAGATAAAAAGACTAAGTTTGTATCATCAACTACTAAACAACCTTATAAAGCTATAAAAACAACTTTGCCTGCTAAATCTTCTTCTACTCCTTCTTCTACTTATTCAAAGATAAAAATGCAACATGCACCTATAAACGTACCCACATACAAACATGCAACTAGGCAAAACTTTGCATTTAGACAACCTAGAAATTATGCCTATATATATACGAATACAACTAGAAAGAATAAAATGCATCCAACTTATTATGAACCTAAGTATAGGCAACACTCATATAAGTCTTATAGAAATGCCTATGAACACACTTATATAGTGCCATTCAAGAAACAAAATCGCATGCCTTATACACATTATAGAAATCGGCCATCATATAACGATTATTAACCGTGGCGCAACATGTATAACAATGCATCTTCACTTATGTGGAATAATCATCTATATGCTAATCTTTCTTATTTTTCAAATTATAATCATACTAAAAATGTGCCTAAAAGGTATGTTCAAGTTTTTATACCTAAAGGATATCTAAACAAGAATAGTGCCCCTAACATTCAAGGACCCAAATAAAGGGTACCTAAAACTTTGTCTCCGTTGTAGGAAAAACACAAGGAATGCAAGAAGGAGGCAAAGTCAAAGAATCTAAAAACCAAATGGTTTTTAGATAGTGGATGTTCGAGGCATATGACTGGAAACCCCAAACTATTCACCGAACTTGAACATATTGATGGTGGAAAGGTGACATTCGGTGACAACAACAAAGAAAAAGTTGTTGGAAAAGGAACAATCGGGATCCCTAGCACATTTCAAATACGAAATGTGTTGTTAGTAAGCAATCACTCTTATAATTTACTTAGTATTTCTCAACTGATAGATTGCGGTTATAATGTCTCTTTTCATCCCAATTCTTGTGATATAATAAATAAAAAAAGGAGAAATAGTATTAAAATGAAATAGAGATAGTAATATTTATACTCTTACCTTAGATAACATATTAGATGCTAAGGTTAAGTGTTTAATATCACATGAATTAGATGTAAATTTATGGCATAGAAGATTAGGCCATATATGGATTTCAACCATTAAGAAATTATCTAAGATGAATTTAATTAGAGGAATGCCTAAGTTAGACTTAGATAATTTTCAAATGTGTAAAACATGTATTAAGGGAAAACACATTAAAGAAACCTTAAAACCGAAACATGAAGTGAGTACTAGTCATGTACTAGAATTGCTTCACTTAGACTTATTTGGTTCAAGTAGGACAAGAAGTCTAGGTGGACACTACTATGTGTGTGTCATAGTAGATGATTACTCACGCTACACATGGACATTGTTCTTAACACACAAAGACGATGCTCCATTAGCAATCGAAACTCTTATTAAGCAACTTGAAAACATTTACGAAGAAAATGTTAAAAGGATTAGAAGTGATAGAGGTGGAGAATTTAAAAACAAAGACATAATCAAATTTTGTGAACTACATGGAATTAAACATGAGTTCTCACCACCTAGAACACCACAACTCAATGGAGTTATTGAACGTAAAAATAGCACAATTCAAGAAGTTGCTATGACAATGCTTTGTGAAAATAAATTACCTAAGTATTTATGGGCTGAAGCTGTTAGTTGTGCATGCTATATTATAAATAGGCTTACTATTAGAAAGAAATTAAATAAAACGCCTTATGAATTGCTAAACAATAGACAACCTAAGATAGATTATCTTAAAGTATTTGGATGTAAATGTTTTGTGTTGAACACTAAGGATAATCTAGATAAATTTGAACAAAAGTCTATTGAATGCATATTTGTTGGGTATTCAACTAACTCAAGAGCATATAGGTGTTATAATCCTGCATCTAGAAAGATAATTGAATCCATACATGTAAAATTCAATGAAAATGCATGCTTTGAAGTTAGTGATAAAACTCAACATAAACCTGAGAATAATGTTGAAAATATGTTTGATGATGATGTATTACTTGAGCCTGTACTTGATCATCTAGAACCAACTCCCCCTGAACAACACATGCATGAACCCTTAGATGAAATAAATGAAGAAACTTTACAATTACATACGATAATGTTCATACTAATGAAACATTTGAACAAGATGAGGGTGAACCTAGTCAATCTAGGAATTGGTGGCATCCTAGAGAACTAATCATTGGGGATCCAAGTGTTGGGGTTAGAACACGTATAAATACAAGTCAAATTGAAGGACATAGCTTAATCTCTCAATTAGAACCTAAGAATGTAAAGGAAGCCTTTGGTGATATATCTTGGATAGATACTATGCATGAGGAATTAAATCAATTCACAAGGAACAATGTGTGGGACTTAGTACCTAAACCCGAAAACAAGTCTATAATAGGAACGAAATGGGTGTTTAGGAATAAAATGGATGAACAAGGAAAAATTACAAGAAATAAGGCTAGACTAGTCGCACAAGGTTATAATCAACAAGAAGGAATAGATTATGAAGAAACCTTGCACCCGTTGCACGACTAGAAGCAATTAGATTGTTACTTGCGATTGCAAGTCCAAGCAATATTAAGCTCTTCCAAATGGATGTAAAGAGTGCTTTCTTGAATGGATACATCCAAAAAGAGGTGTTTGTCCAAAAACCCCCTAGATTCGAAGATCCAAAGAATCCTAACCATGTTTATAAGCTTAAGAAAGCTTTATATGGTTTGAAACAAGCTCCAAGAGCTTGGTATGATAGATTTGCAAACTTTCTTATTGCAAATAATTATCAAAGGGGGACCATCGAGAGCATATTATTCCTAAGAAGAAAAGATAATGATATGTTAATAGTTCGAATATATGTAGACGATATTATCTTTGGTTCAACTAACCCTACCTTAGTAAAAGACTTCGAAGAATGTATGAAGTCAGAATTTGAAATGTCAATGGTAGGAGAGTTGAATTATTTCTTAGGACTTCAAATTAAACAAACCCCTCAAGGAATTCACATTAGCCAACTTAAGTATGTCAATGATATGATTAAGAAGTTTGGCTTTGAAGAATTGAAACCAACACCTACACCCATGAGTGTTAGCACCAAACTAGATAAGGATGAAAATGGTAAACCTTTTGATGACACACTTTATAGGTCTATGATTGGCTCATTGTTATACTTAACTGCATTAAGACCTGATATCATGTTTAGTGTGTGCATGTGTGCTAGGTTTCAATCTTGTCCTAAGGTATCTCATTACAATACGGTGAAAAAGATCTTTAAATATCTTAAACACACACCTCACTTAGGACTTTGGTATGATAGAAACTCTAAGTTGGAATTACACGCATATAGTGATGCTGATTATGGTGGTTGCAAATTAGATAGAAAATCCACTAGCGGTATGTGTCAATTCATAGAAACCAACTTGATCTCTTGGTTTTCGAAAAAGCAAGCTAGTGTAGCTCTTTCTACCACTGAAGCCGAGTATATTGCTTTGAGTCTATGTACTACCCAAATACTTTGGCTTAAACAGCAACTTAGTGATTTTGGCATTAAAATGAAAAAGATTCCAATTTTCTACGATAGCACAAGTGCGATCAATCTTTCTCGGAATCCGGTGCTTCATTCTAAGGCCAAACACATTGAGGTGCGGTATCACTTTCTTTGCGATCATGTTCAAAATGAGGATATAGTCATAAACCATATAAGAACTGATCACCAAATTGATGATATCTTTACCAAACCCCTTAATCAAACCACGTTTGAATTACGAGACAAGTTAGGTATGATGACTTATGACACCATTGTATAGTTCTATCTTTTGCATGATTTGCAAAATAAAGGGGGAGATAGAATAAGAACATGATTTTAGTTGGTAAGTCATGATTTGGTATGATAAGTTTCAATTGGTATAAGTTGAGTATAGGTTAAGGGGGAGAGTATAAGTTGAGGGGGGGGGCATAACTATTTAAAATTTTGTTGAAAACAAAGTTTGAAAACAATTGGTAAGATTTATGATGTTGAACAAATGGTTATGAGTCGTGACATTAAAATCATGTTAAGTTATTTTGAAAATCATCCAAAAGGGGGAGAATATTGAGAAATATGTTTGGATAATTTTCAAAGTCATAATTTTAAGTGGTGAATACTTAGAAACGACATATGGTGTTATAAGTGATTAAAGGATGAAAAAGTGA
This sequence comes from Eustoma russellianum, assembly GCA_036186865.1. NCBI lineage: Eukaryota > Viridiplantae > Streptophyta > Magnoliopsida > Gentianales > Gentianaceae > Eustoma > Eustoma russellianum. The sequence goes on from AP025064.1 coordinate 28,772,538, forward strand.
AGAAAAATGACGTGGATCTCTCAGACAGAGACACATAGATTGAGCGATGTACGTCAGCCCCTCACATGGACCGATCGATGTTGGACTGAAAAGAACCAAAAACTTACTGTGAGACGTCGATCTCTCACGTGGATCGATCGACGTACGCCAGCCCCTCACCTGGATCGATCGACGTACATCAGGCCCTCACATGGATCGATTCACGTCTCACAGAATGTTTAGGGTTTTTAGAAATATTTTTCTAAAATATGTTAAAATGGCTGTTTTCATTTGTATATGATTTATACATGCTCATTATGTGAATCTTATGTGATTTTGATGATTTTAAATGTATTGTGACTAACGTGCCTTGGAAGTTTCTACAACTTACCAAAAAGGGCAAAATTGGTATTTTGAGTTTTGTAGGAACATCACATGGTGAAAATATTTCAAGGATGTATTCTCATTATATTTATCATGACAAAGGTGATATCATGAGTATTTATGACCATCCGGGTCATATCTAAAGTTTCCATATACCAGGGGTATTTTGGTTAATTTACCCCGGAGGGTATTTTTGGTATTTTCACTCAAAGAATCTCTTGAGTATATTATTATCTTCATTCTAGAGCTGATTTATTATTAACTTGAAGATAATATGGTGATTCTTTATCTCTTTCTCGCACATGATGATATTATTGACTATAGCTGGATATATGACGATTTAAGATGTCACATTCTATTTTTTCTTGAAGAACCTCTTATATATGTTATAAGAGCATATTATTCATCATTATTCAAAGTTGTTCAAGGTGTTAAAGGTGCGAAAATGATCTCAACATATAAGAAGAAATATTGGGAATTTCGGTATTACACGCTGACATAATCTTGTCAACTATTATCTATTTATTTCTTATTCAAACATCTAAGTTTCTACACATATTTGTATGCTCAAAAACGTGTATGAGCAGGTGGAGATGATATATTATTCATTTTATGAGTTAGAGACAAGTGGACCAACCAAAAAGGAGCTAGTTGGCAAAAATGCCAACTTGGAAATATTCAAATCTAGCCAAACAGCTACTTGGTTTTCTTGGCTATTTTCAGCAGATTTTTGAAGTCAAATGAAGACTTCACATGTCCTATTATTGTGCTTGAATTTGGGGATATTTCGTTGGTATTATCCTTTCTTATTTTATTAAGCAAAATCAAAATTATGTTTTGGAAAAACAAGAAGTAGCCAACGGCTACTTAGTGGATCTTGGAGCTGAATTTTTTTTATTTGAAAATGTCAATGCCCACATGCCTATTCTTGTGCCAAGAAGTTGAGGTATTATCTTCTCCATGTTATCTACATTTTGCAAAGGATAAATGAGACTTGCCAGGATGGAAATTTCGGCCAACATGACATTGCCAAGGTGGACCAGTATTTGTGTTTTATTTTGCCAAGTGTACAAGGCTAACCAATGATGAGAAGATATTTGGACTTGATGATGAAAATAGTGACACATTGGAAGTCTTATCTTCAAGGCTCAAATCACACTATAAATAGAGGCAATGGTGAAGAAGATGAAACACACTTGAAGCTCGCAAGAATTTGTTGAATTGTCTAGCTATCATCTTATTGTTGTTGTTGTTCTTGTTCCATTCTTTGTAGCAAAGGGTGTTCTTGTTGTTTCTGTTGTGCTACAAGCCTCTTGAGCTTCATTTGTAAGATTGATTAGCCATTCTTATAAGGCTACATCAATAGGTGGTAGAGGTGTAGCAACTAAGTGTTGCTTAGAAGGTGATTATCCAAGTCTTGAGTAGGGTTGGTGTATAACTCAAGCATCAAGCTTGGTTCTTGTTGTAAGGTGATTCATTTGATAGTGAAATCCAAGGAAAGGTGTTACTTGGGACTGGAGTAGGTCACATTGACCGAACCAGGATAAATCCTCGGTGTTCTTGTCTTGTTTCTTCATTTCTGTTTTCTGCCCGTTTTTACTGCGGTTTTCACACAACTTCACACGTTTTGAAAAAATAGCTAAACACTTTCAAAATTCGTGATGTTTGGTGGAGTTGTACTTTTAGACTGTTAGCTTTCATTTGCAACAAGAATCACTTGATTTGAGCAAAGGAAAGTTAGTCTTTCAGTCTTTGCAAGATAACTGCTCCAATCTGGCTACAATCTGACCAGTTTTGAGAAAACTTAAATTCTGTATTTATCAAGAATTGTTTAAGGTCAAGGCCTTTTAGAAACATCATCTACACATCCTAAGGAATGTTTTGATGTAAAGATCAACCTTTTTGGTTGAGTATTCAAAGAGAAACACGTTTTGCAAAATCATCAACATTCTGTCCAATTCTGTCCAGATTGACCATCTGAATCTTTTTATTTGTTCGATGGGTCAAACGATCTTATTTTGTCGAATTTTTGGATCTTGTTAACACATCGAAGTTCAATTCTGAAATGTTTCATAATTTTTGGAGTTGTGTACAATTAGATTTGAATTTTTCAAAACGGGTTCTGAATCTGAGGTGGTCTCAGATTCTGTTTTCAAAGGGGATTTTAACAAAGGGTAGTAGTGTAATTTCCGCTAACCACTATTCACCCCCCTCTAGTGGTGTTTATTGCAGGTGCACGGTCCAACAGATTGTAATGGGTCTAAGTTGTTATATGCGGGGTCAGATGGGACCAAGAATGGGGTAGAAATTCTAGTAAAGTTAGAGTTACACACGAACGTGATTGATGTGATTAGATATAGTGATAGATTTATGGTGTTGAAGTCATTACTAAATAAGGAGGTAGTGGCAGTGATTTGCGCCTATGCACCACAAGTGGGACTAGGACAATAGGAGAAGAAAAAGTTTTGGGATTGCTTAGATGTAGTGTTAAAGTCAATACCCAGAGAGGAACGAATTTGTATCGGATGCAATTTTAATAGACACATTGGAAAGGATAGTGATGGTTTTCAGTCGGCACATGGCAGGTTTGGTTATGGAGATAGAAACGAACATGGTAGAGATCTGCTAGACCTATCAATGACCCATGACCTAGGCATTATAAATTCGTTTTCTAAGAAAAAAGAATCGCATTTGATCACTTTTAGCAGTGGAGGACATAACACGCAGATCGACTATTTTCTGATGAGGCACAAAGATCGACGGTTGTGGAGGGACTGCAAGGTTATATTAGGAGAGACCGCAGTGACGAACACCATTTATTAGTGGTAGTTATAGCATTGAGCCAAAAGCTGAGTAAGAGGGTTGGAAAATTCCCACCCAGGATTCAATGGAAAAGTTTGAAAGAAGAAAAAAATTAATATATTCAGAGATAAGGTAATCTCCGCGAAACTAGATCGTTTGGGTGATGACACGAATGAGATGTGTGAGGTATGTCAACTATTATTACTCAAGCGGCGAGAGAAACGCTTGGGGTAACAACAGGAAAGAAGTCCGGACATAAAGAGACGTGGTGGTGGAACAATGATGTGCAACAAAAAATAAAAGACAAACAAAGGATTTTTAAAGAGTTGTTAAGCTGCACAAATGGGGAAGAAAAAGTGAGATTGAAGGAGAATTACAAAATCGCCAGGAAGGAGACAAAGAAGGCAGTGACAAAGGCAAAGACTGCAGCTTATAAAAGGATGTATGAAAGACTAGAAACAAAAAACAGAGAGCAGGATATGTTCAAGATTGCCAAAGCTAGGGATCGAAAGAGGAAGGACCTAGGAGGCGGGAAGTTTATAAAAGGAGAAGATGGACATGTGTTAGTCAAAGCACAAGGCATCAAGTTGAAATGACAAACATACTTTCACAATCTTTTCAACGACGGTAGTGCCGACTACGAAGAACGATAAAGCATCACTAACCAACAACAACAACATAATAACTCCGACTGTCGGAGCATCACACAAGGAGAGGTGATGAGAGCACTGAAGAATATGGGAAGAGCTAAAGCGATCGGCCTAGATAACATACCCATTGAGGCGTGGAAGTATTTGGGAGAGGAAGGGGCTCAATGGCTAACTACTCTGTTCAACCGTATTTACAAAATAGAAAGATGCCAGATGAGTGGAGAAAGAGTGTCGTGGTCCCCCTATATAAGAACAAAGGAGACGCACAGTGTTGTGGGAACTATAGAGGGATTAAGTTGCTAAGCCATACTATGAAGTTATGGGAGAGAGTAATTGACACTAGAATTAGGAGAGAAACTTAGGTAACGGTGAACCAATTTGGCTTTATGCCAGGAAGGTCAACTACAGAAGCAATACACATTCTCAGGTGATTAATGGAGAAGTATAGGGAGAAGAAGCGAGATTTACATATGGTTTTCATTGATCTTGAAAAAGCGTATGATAGTGTGCCACATAGCCTGATCTGGGATAGCCTGGAGGCAAGATGGATCCCTATGAAGTATATAGATATAATTCGAGATTTGTATGCTAAAACGAAAACAACCGTTTGTACGCCTATGGGGAATACTGACTTCTTCCCGGTGGAGGTAGGCCTCCATCAAAGGTCGGTGTTGAGCCCATTTCTTTTTGCAGTTGTCCTTGACAAGTTGTCAAAGCCGATACAGGAGGCAGTTCTGTGGTGTATGTTTTTTGCTGACGATATTGTATTGGATGCGTGGAAGCTAGCTACGAATTCGGCCTCCATAGGGGAGGATGCCAATAAGGTCTGTTTTGCGCTTTTCTACGAGATCGCACCTTCGGCTAGAGTAAACACATAGCTCAAGGACGATTTCATGCTGTCCTAGCATCCAGCAAAACTGGAATCTATATATCCAGTGATCTCTAACTCATCAGATCTCCGATACGTAAGCACATATTGTTTCATTCCTTGTAAATATCTTAGCACCCTTTTTGCTGCGGTCCAATGATCCTTACCCAGATCAGAAAGGTAACTGCCTAACATTCCAGTAATGTATGCCAAGTCTGGTCGTGTACATAATTGGGCATACATTATACTCCCTACTACTGAAGCATAGGGAGTATTCCTTATTTCCAAACGTTCAAACTCTATTTGGGGACATTGTTTCAGGCTGAACTTGTCTCCTCTAGCCATAGAGGTATTAAGTGGTTTACACTTATCTATGTTATACCACTTCAACACTTTTTCGATGTATGCTTGTTGTGAGATACCTAAGATAACTTGGATACGATTCCTCCGTATCTCAAGTCTCAACACAAATGAGGTTTCACCAAGGTTTTTCATCTAGAAATGTTTTCTCAGAAAAGCTTTGGTGTTGCTAAACATGTTTACATCGTTTGTTGGAAATAGTATATCATCTACATACAATATCATAAATATGAATTTGCTCCTGTTGAACTTGTGATGCACGCATTCGGTAATTTGGTTTGCCTCAAAACCAAAGGAGGCAACCACTTTTGGCGAATTTGAAGTACCACTATCGAGACGCTTGTTTGAGCCCATATATCGATTTCTTTAGTCGACAAACCATGCCTTTTGGATCTCCCACTTCGAATTGAGGCGGTTGAACCATGTAAATTGTCTCTTCGAGTTCTCCGTTTAAAAACACAGTCTTGACATCCATCTGATGTAGCTCAAGATATAAGTGGCCACTAAAGCCATGATTATCTGGAAGGAATCCTTCGTCGTTACTGGAGAGAAGGTTTCAGTATAGTCTATGCCCTCCATTTGGGTAAACCCTTTAACAACAAGTCAGGCCTTATATCGTTCTACATTGCCTTTTGAATCCTATTTGGTTTTAAATATCCATTTACAACCAACGGGTTTCGAACCTTTAGGTAACGAGACGACCTCCCATACCTTGTTGTCATGCATAAACTTAATTTTTTCTTCCATGGCCTTTATTCACTTTTCTTAATTTCGATATTGTAATGTTTGTTGGAGTTTTTTGGGGTCATCGTCCATCATGCCAACATTGAATTCGTGTTCTTGACCACATATTCGCTAGATATAGGGTTTCTTCTTTCACGAGTGGATCTCCTTAGGAGCACTTGTTCTTGGGATACTGTAGGTTCCTGAACTACATCAGTAGGCAATTCTGCTTGTTCTTGAATGACTTCCTCAGGAACTAGTTCCTGTGGTGCATCACTACTGGGATGAGGTACCTCAGGTGCGGGTATCGCTGGTGCTATCTCCCCAAAAGTTGGTTTGATTCGCATTTTTGTCGTATCTAAGTGACCCTCATCTAACTCAACGATCTGCTGATGCGAATCATTCCCCCTGGAACCAAAGTATCCTCAAAGAACTTTACTGAATTTGTCTCAAAAAACACTTTAGTTGCGGGATCATAGAATTTATACCCTTGTGACCTTTCCGAGTAACCAGCGAAATAGCAACTAACTGTTTTGGTGTCTAGTTTTCTTTCATTTTGTTTGTAAGGTTTTGCCTCTGCTGGACAACCCCAAACCCTTATTTGGTTAAGTCTAGGCTTACGCTTAGTCCATAACTCATAAGGGCTCTTAATCGTTGCTTTAGTTGGTACTCGGTTGAGGATGTAAGCTGCAGTTTTGAGCGCTTATCTCCAGAGGAATAATGGTAGCATAGTTTGACTCATCTACTACGCACCATGTCCATAAACGTGTGGTTTCATCTTTCAGCTACACTATTCATGCTTGGTGACCCATGCATGGTGTACTGAGAGACGATTCTGTCTTTCTCTAGGTATTTAGCAAATGGTCTCGGACATTGTTCTCTTGATGTATCATATCGACCATAGTATTCTCCCCCGCGGTCCGATCTGACGGCTCTAATCCTTTTGTTGAGTTGTAACTCAACTTCAGCTTTAAAGGATTTGAACATGTCCAGTGCTTGCGCTTTTTCTTTCAGTAAGAATATATAGCCATATCGCAAATAGTCATCAATAAAGGTGATAAAATAAGAGTGGTCATTTCGGGTAGCCGGATGAAATGGGCCACTAATATCGGTATGAATCAACTCTAATGGACTATTTGCATGATTTGCTTCATATCTTCGGACTTAAGTTTGTTTTCCTTTAGCACAAAATACACACAACTTTAAATCGGTTAAGTCTAAAGGATTGAGAATTTCTGTTTTGACGAGACATTCTATTCTGTTTTTGGACACGTGTCCTAAACGTCGATGCCATAATGATCATGAATCCTCATGAGTTAATTTTGGTTTAACGTTTCGCGCACCAATATGCAAGGTTTCTTGATTTGAAGCAACATTTATTGAATAAATCTTATTAATTTCGGACATTATACCGTGACCAATTAATCTAGAAGCATGATAAAGTTGAAAATTTCAATTTCCAAAAGAACCGTAATAACAAATTTTATCCAATCAATAAAATGAAATAAGGTTTCGTCTAAATGATGGTACTACAAGAGTGTCATGCAAATCTAGATAAAATCCAGAAGTCAACAGCAATCTGAAATGCCCAATGGCTTCAACCTTTATGCCGCTGCCATTTTTCCAATATACGTATATTTCAGCGTCCCTTGGTTTTCTGTGGCTGAGGCAACCTTGCATAGACACAGATAAGTGAGTCATGGATCCCGTATCGACCCACCATGTAGCTATATCTAAAACAAAATTAACTTCAGAACAAACTAAGAACGTACCCTTTTTCTTGAGCCAAGAATTATAACCGGTACAGTTCTTCTTGAGATGTCCTTCCTTATTGCAAAAGAAACAAGTCAAGCCTTTGGGTGCGTCAGCAGTAGGGGCCCCCTTTTCTTTCTTGCTTGCCTTTTGCACATCTTTATCCGTAGCTTTACGTTTCTTACCACTAGACTTGGTGGGACATCATTCACAACCTCATGCCCTTCATTTTTCAGCCTTTCCTCCTCTTGCACGCAATGCGAGATAAGTTCAATCACTGTCCATTTTTCCTTTTGGCAGTTGTAACTGACTAGGAAGCGTCTGGACTTTGGAGGCAAGGAGTTGAGAATCATGACAACTAGTATGTCGACAGAGACATCCAGTTTCATGTTTCTCAACTGAGATGCATTGTGAGTCATCTCTATGATGTACTCCCTTATGCTGCCTGATCCACGGTACTGTTTCAAGCAAAGTTTCTTTAAGAGATTGCCTGCCTTGGCTTTCTCATTCTTTACAAACCTTTGCTCGAGATCGGCTAAAAATTCTTAGATTCAGAAACGTGTCCCCTGAAGCACTCGGGGATAGTCTTTTGCATGATCATGAGATACATGTGATTTGACTAGAGCCAGTATGCCATGTGAGCTTTTTCCTCACTAGTACTTTAGTCTGTTAGAACGGCTGGATGGTCTATCTGCAACGCAGTGTCTAGATCAGCAATCCCCAAAAAGATCTCAAGTTGATCTTTCCATTGCTTATAGTTTGAACCGCTTAGTGTAGGAATGTCTTTAATGTTAGACATTATTGTTGAAAAACAAACAAGAAACGAACGTAAATACACAACACGTGTAATCTTTAAACTGCACAAAATCCAAATATCAAAATAGAACCTTAATTCCATCTTCCAATTGTCTTTCAGCATTAGGGCTCTTTCGAGTCATCCTAATACCTTCCAACAATCGGGTGTAGTGGTCAATATGAAGGCTCTCCAAGCACGGTTAACCACCTTTCTTTGGGCCGATGAGTTAATCTATGCATTTAAAGCTTCGCCGCTGGGCCCATTTGGGTCCACTACCATTCTCATATGTGTTCTCGGCAATCACACCCTCATATGGGCCAGTTAATGATTGCTTCCAACACATACGTGCCCTTCATGATCATAAAAAATATAGTGGCGATGATATCAATGCTGCACTTTAAGGGGATCATATGAAAGCCCTATATTTGTTAAGCCGCGTAACATTATGTTTCTAAGTGATCCGCAGTTTCCTGACTGGCTCTTTTGCACGTATCGTGCATGCTTTGACCTCTATATATATTTTTGTTTTCCTTAAACCGATATCAACTAGCTTGATTCCCTTTACGGCACAACCACCTTGAACCAAGCTTGGTTCTCCTTACGGTTTAAGAAAACAATATCTTATCAATCAATTTAACAAGTGATATAACCTTATGTTGAGTCATATTGAGTGTGAAATAAACCGATTCGGTAATACCCCCTTGCCATAAACGTGTATCGCCATTCCATATGATTCATAGGCCACCGGTAGAGTCACAACGGTCTCGCTTAAGAACTAGCTTTGTCACAGCTCGGAAAACTTCGTCATGTCGTAAAGACTTCCAATACCGTAAACATAATTTCGTAGGTGTACGATTCATAAAACTTATCTTGTATATCGATACATTAGCAAATATATCACAAACGTTTGAATCTATACAATAAAAACCCAAATTAAATTAGTTAGTAACAACTTAAACTATTAGGATAAATTAAATCAAAAAGAAATACATGACACAACAATTTTATACTACATTAAATAAAAGGAAAACAAATATATACACATGAAATAAAAGAAAAGAAAAAAGGAAAAGGAAGTGTAAGACAACTTGTCGTACTAATTAGTAAAGCTTATATAATAATGCATGCTTAAGAATCTTATCCTACCAACCCATCCCTCCAACCCACACTTGCCAAAAGTTTGTCTCCCACCCCATTACTCCCCATTCTTGGCTGGCCACCCTCCAAGGAAAAAGGGAGATTCCTCCTTTCTTCAAACACTCCCAAACTTCATCATTTTATCTCCCACAAAATATCCTCTTCCCTGCATTCCAAGAAAACTTAAATCTTCAACCCTTTTCCCCTACCCTTGGCCGAAAGTTTCTCTTCAACAAGGATAAGATTTTCTTCTCCTTTCTTCACACCAACATCACTCAAATCAAGCTCTATAAACACTCCATCAACTAAGAAAGATTCAAGAAGGTTGTAGCATCTAGAATCAAAGGCAATCAAGGTAAAAACTTTATGAAGTTTAAGTTTGATTCTTCCATATAATTAGTTTCATAAGTTGCTCACTAACCCTCCTTTTGGACCCCAAAACCGTGTACACATAGGAAGGAAGAAGAACTCTCTTCCAAACCAAGTTAAGGAATCATCATCTAAGTGTAAGAAAAGTGAACCAAGGCAAGTACTCTTCCTAGATCCATCATCGATTTCAATATTTAAATACTTATGTTCATATCAAAATGAGATCATCATGTAGTATGTTCAAGTTTTATCATAAGAATATGAAATATCTATGATTGTAAGTGTTATATATATATATCCTATATACGGCTATGTATATGTAAATCTACCATATATATACGGCTAGGTGTATATATATATACATATATATATACACTTTGAATAAATAGTATGAAATGAAGAATCTTAAGGAAAGTGTACAAAGAATACAACTTTAGTTGATTTGATTATGTTTTCTTTTATGATGATCAAGTTTGTATTTTTATGTATTCTTAGTGTTCATATGTTTCAAGATCATATCTTTAACATGTTTATGTATGCATCATAAGCATGACTAATATACATGGTCTCAATGGTTGTTTGATGATCATCATCTTCATATATACACCACATATACACGACCAAGTGGCCTATTTGAGTACTCCATTTGAGTTTCATCATTCCATCTTCAAGATGTGTATTAGATGATGAATATGGCTCAAGAAGTACACTTTTTATGTTTTCCATCATGTTCATGACTATGTATTTTCTTAGTGTTATAATCTTAAGATTAAGTAAAAGAAAGGAAAGCAATATGTACATGTTAGTTATGAAAACATACAACATACAACATGTACATAAAAGGAAGAAAAATGAAATATAAATATGTATAATAAATGGCCAAACTTTCGGCCACATAGTGTTAATATGATAAAATGAAATGTGACATGTTAAAGAAGTAAACATGGATATAGTTATACATATATATACACGGCTTAAGGTATTAAGAATATAAATCATCTTATATATATATATATATATGTAATATTATATATATATATATAATTATATACATTCGGCCTTAAGGCCATTTATGCAATATAATAACTTAAGTTTCATGTTATGTTCACATATATGTATGTGATGTGGAAATGAATAAAGTATGGTATAAGCTACGTATTGTATATGAAAATTTAACGATTTAGAAATTAAGTGTTCTAATTACTTAGGCGATGAAATATGAATTGTATATGGAAAATACAAATGAAGGAAGTGGTGTTGGATGAAAAATGATAAAAGTGGACTGTTTTGAAGGGCATGGCCGCATGGTTATTATTGGAGTATAAAAGTGGCATTTTCTTTAAGTTATGATATGTAGAATGTAAATATGTAAGTAATGTTGATGATTAGTTGTAGTATGACCAAAACACCCTCATATGATTAAGTCTCATATTACACAAAAATGAAGTTTAAAAAATTTGTTTTGTCGCATCGCATGTTTTAAAAGTTTTAAGCATACGAATAGTAAACACGAGACAGATGATTCCAATGACCCACGTTATGTTATGACCATGTTATGTTATGTTATGTTGTAGCGTTGTCCTGACATCTGGACCGAAGTGGTAGGTGTCAGGGGCCCATGTTTACATTATGGCTGAGTGTAACACCGGGTCTGGGACACGGGATCTCAGTCGTAATACGTCACTGTTAGCACATGTACCTATGTTCATGATGTTATTTTGTACATATACTATATGGGGAATCATTCGGTATGTCGTGCGTTATTATTCTTATGAAAAGTGCTATAGCCAATGATGAAAATGTTATATCTTCATGTTATGAAAATGTCATGTTATGCAAGTTATGAATATATCATTTTACGCAAGTTATGAAAATCACGTCAAGTTATGAAATGCCATGTTTATGAAAAGTCATGTTTACGAAAAGTCATTTTATGAAAAGTCATGTTTTATGCATCATGTCATGATTATGTCCCTTAGGTGATGATTAGAATATTTGTACAATCATTATGCCTTAAGATGATTAAGGAAGATTATGCATGTAGAAGTGATGATTATAAGTGATGACCTTAGCATAAGATGGATTAGTATCCAAGTATGGAAGGTAGGCTAGGGATATGCTGAGGAAGAAAGATATGATCTCTAAGGTATGATGTAAAATCTTATGTCCTGTTTTATTCTTATATCATGTTATTATTTGTAAACGGAGATGTGATTATGTATGTTTTTTACTTGTTACTACTTGTCACCCCATCTCCCCATGTATGATCCACATGAAGTATCTATAAAGACTACTTGCTGAGCGATTAAAAGTTGGTGGCTATCGCTCATACTTGCCTCATAACATTTCATAGAACAGGAACCCTGACGCCTTATTCATTGAGGAGGAACCCTAGATAGAGTATCTGTGAGCTGAGATGTAGGCCGAAGCTATGTACCAGTTGTGTTGAGCTTTATTTCATTGTGATGTAATAAGACTATCGTGAGACATTATACTTGTGGTTTGTACGCGTTTGAACGGTTTGTATTATTATGATGCATGTAAAGAGCTTATTTTTATGTTACTTCCGCTATATCGATTACGATTCATGTCGACATGCACATGTACAGTATCCACGCCTTGTACTACTCATTGTAGAGTATGGCGGGTGGACCGTACCGAAACCCTAGTTCCAGGCGGGGCGCTACAGTTGGTATCAGAGCAAATGCTCTAGATCCATGGAGGGAACAGTAAAGTAAGCACCTAGAAATTAAGTGATGATCCTAGAACTTAAGTTATGATCTTAGACCAAGAGTGATATCCTTAGATTAGGATCCTTAGAATGGTTAGGATAGGGAGATGAAATTTGAAATTTTACTTGAATTATTAAGTTCTCAATTAAAAATTCTAATTTTACAAATTCTGAACTAAGCATGTAAACAAATTAATTTCACATGTAAATTATTGCTAATAATACTGCTTTCGATAGGATGTCTTCACAACCTAGAGGTAGACCGCACGCTGACAGACCGGCACAGTTACCTCCTCCTCCACCGCCATAGATACCCCCGCAAGTAGTGCCGGTTCCACTTTACACTGAGCATGTGCCTACACCCCCACAGCAGCAGGGTCAGGGAGATTTTCAGCAAGCCATTCTACAAGCTTTGGTACAGATAGGACAGGCAGTAAGTAACAATGGCCACCAGAATCATGCGGCACCTCCACCCCCGCCACCACCATCACCTCCACCACAGCATGGTACTCGTTTCTTTTACGTAGAGTTGAAGAAGGCCCGCATCCCTAATTTTGAGGGTGGATCTGACCCTGACATAGCCAAGAAATGGCTAAAAGAAGTACATAATAACTTTGAGCTGATTTAGGTACCAGAGGTGATAAAAGCCCCAGATATTAAGCCTTTTCTGACTGGTGAGGCCGATCAGTGGTGGACTACTAATTTGCGGCATTTTCCAGCTCCAGTTACTTGGGAGCGATTCCTGAGAGAGTTCCGCAAATTCTATATTTCACCATCAGTTACCTTACAGAAGATAGGGATGTTTGAGTCTTTGATTTAGACGTCTGATATGACAGTGGCAGACTATGCCAACCGATTTACTGCACTGGAAAGATATGTTCCAGTGGTGGGGGACGAGCAGCTAAAATGATTAAGTTTGAGAGAGGACTGAACCCACACATTCGCACTTGGATTGTGAATGCCAAACCGAAAGATTTTGGTGAATTACTGGATGCCTGTTATCGAGTAGAGAAAGACATCATCAGGCGTGATTCTAATATCCAGGGCAAAAGGCCCCAAGATTTTAGAGATGGCCAGTCCAGTAAGTGGGCTAAGACTGTTAAAAGAGATGGTGGACGTGCACATCAGCAGACTTTTTAGCCACCGCAGCCACAACCTTCCCCACAGGCAGCTGCGATTCTTAGGTGTGCCACTTGCTAGCGACAGCATAGGGGAGACTGTTTATTGAAGACTGGAGCTTGTTTCAATTGTGGAAAGACTGGTCACATGATCAGAGATTGCCCAGAACCTCAGAAGGGACCCCAGAGAGCTGCACCTCAGCAGAGAGATGGCCCACGAGCCAATACCAGGGTACATGTGATGACAGATGAAGAGGTCCAGGATGCCCTAGACGTTGCGACAGGTATATTTTATTTTGTAAATTCTGTGATATTCTATGATATTTTAGGAATCGCATATTTGAACTATGAATTGCCTCAGGTGTTATAATAGCAAACAACATACCTACCAACGTATTATTTGATAGTGGTGCAAGCCACTCCTTTGTATCGAAAAGGTTCGCTAAGAACCTTAATAGTTGTCCGACATGGCTAGATACGCCTTATCGCGTTCAAGCAGCTGGTGATCAGGTGATCATTTCACATCATATATATAAGGATTGCGAGATTGATATGGGAGGACAGAAGTTCGAAGCTACCCTAATTCCTATACAGATTGGGGACTTTAACATTATTCTATGCATGGATTGGTTGTTCAAACACCATGCATACATTGACTGTCGTGGTAAGCGTGTGATGATTAAGGATCCAATGCGAGAAGAAGTGATCTATCAGGGGAATTTCAAGATGAAAAAGACACCACAGAAATATTTATCTAACAGCAGCAAAAGCGTTTCGATTATTGTAGAAGGGTAGCGAAGGATTTCTTGTGTATGCTCTCGGCAAGGATTCAGAGACACCATCAATTGACAGTATTCCGGTAGTCAAGGATTTCACAGATGTATTTCCAGATGACCTACCAGGCTTGCCTCTAGACAGGGAGATTGAAATTGAGATTAATGTCGTTCTAGGAGCTGAACCGATCTCAAAGGTGCCGTATAGAATGGCCCCAGCCGAATTGAAGGAATTGAAATCACAGTTGCAAGAATTGATAGATAAGAAATTCATACGGCCTAGTGTATCACCCTGGGGAGCTCCAGTGTTGTTCATTAAGAAGAAGGATGGCAGCATGTGACTCTGCATCGATTATCGAGAGTTGAATAAGATCACTATCAAAAATAGATATCCACTGCCCCGAATCGACGACTTATTCGATCAATTTAGAGTAAGTAACTTAAATAATTACTTAACAAACATATAACTGTGATAAATATCAATATAACTTTTCGTAAAGGGTGCAAAGGTGTTCAGCAAGATTGATCTCCGCTCTGGTTACCATCAGTTGAAGATCAAATCAGATGATATCGCTAAGACGGCTTTTCGTACAAGATATGGACATTATGAGTTCTTAGTGATGCCGTTCGGATTGACCAACGCACCAGCAGCATTCATGGATTTGATGAACACAGTATTTCGGGATCAGTTGGATAAGTTCGTGATGGTATTTATTGACGTTATCCTGATATATTCATCGGACGAGGAAACCCATGCAGAGCATCTAAGGGTAACACTAAATGTATTAAGAAAGAAGCAGCTATATGTGTAGCGCCCCGCTCCCGAGCTCCACCCTCGGAAACGGTGCACCCGCCGTATCTCACTCAGGAGAATACTAGGCGTCACATCAACCTGTTACACGTCAGTGCTGACATAGAAAACTTTCCTTTTCTTTCTGCGGAAACGATAAGTCAAATACTAATTCCGAAATTAAATAACTTTAAAATAACGATGGAAAGTCTAGGCTGACCGGGCCTTACAAATCAAGGTCAATTGTCTAAATTTATCAAAACATAAAATTGTTCCAAAAGTAATACTGAATATTACAATAAAATGTCTGTGTCACCCCAAAGCATCACCAGAAGCCCGTCTCCATCCTTGCCGCACACATATCTACGAGTCACTCAGCCCATTCCACGGTATCGGACCCATCCTCAACGTAGATGTAATCGTACTCTGTCTCGGCTACATATGGAATAGTAGGTGTGAGTGATGGTAATCACCCAGTAGGTGCCTCTCAAAACAATACAAAACTTACATACCCAAAACGATATCTCCACGTAGCCACATAGAACAGATAGCATGCAACCGGAAAGTAAGACACTCCACGTACTCAACATAAACTACATGACATGGCTTATACGGAAATAAACACTCCACACAAGATGCATGCGCAAGTACGTGATGCATGTTCACATAACGTGTCACGCGCAACTAGAACATGTCAGGCAAAATGCTCCTAGGCCTATATGCAATGCATGCTCCCGGGACCTAGTTCCAGCGTCATGGTCTCTAGCCACCACTTGCCGTTCTGGACACCCACGCCCTATAGACGCTGTGTATCGTACGGCACCCACGCCCTATAGACGCTGCGTATCTCATGACACCCACGCCCTATAGACGCTGCGTATCCGCACGACACCCACGCCCTATAGACGCTGCGTATCACATGACACCCACGCCCCGACCGACGCTGTGTATCATCACGGCCCCCACGCCCTATAGGCACTACGCATCCTCCGCACGCGCACACCCTCAGACAATGGGAACCTCACGCACATGCACGTGCCATGAATGCAAAAGAAAGGAAAAAGAACGATCGGACGTCATCCTCTGACGTCGATCGATCGACGTGGTCCTGAGACACGTCGAACCCTCAGCCATAGGACGTCGATCGATCGACGTGGTTCTGGGGCACATCGAACCCTCAGCCTCTTGACGTCGATCGATCGATGTCCTTCTGAGGCACATCGATCTCTCACCCCCTGGACGTCGATCGATCGATGTCCATCTGAGGCACGTCGAACCCTCAGCCTCTGGACGTCGATCGATCGATGTCTCCGAATTTCAGAACTCTCTTCTGAAATTCCTGCAATCCTCCATCCAATCCCAAACAATCTTTCCCCCATCCCGCGTATCCATACTCGCATCAAGACCTTACAACCCAAGTAACAACGAACCATACAACAACAAGATCACGTTGAATCAAGAGACATATAACTGAAAATAACCACGTTGCACATGATCCAAATCAAAATCAACGACTACGACAACCACATCACATAAAATACCCTTTTGTCTATGCAAGCCATCATACCGTTTTGAGGGAAAATCGATATGCACCTACCTCGATTCCTAGCGAGAATTGAATATAGAAAGGTGTGATGATCTACGAGCGTTGTGATTTCCTCCTCTTGACCCTTTGATCAAGGATCCTTCGTTTCCTTCCTTTTTCCTTCTTAGCCGAAAATTGAGAGAGGGGAAAGGGAAGAGTGGCTGCCGTTTGGGGAGAGAGAGGGAGGGGGAGGAAAAGATTAGGGTTAATAAAATTGGAATGAGAGATTATAGGGAGTGAGGGTTTTAATTAAGGGAGAAGGGATAAGATTTGTTATTTTAGATAACTTTTGCTATTTTTTCTTATTTATCTCTTTCTCTCTTTTTCTTTTTTTTTTTTTTTCTTTCTTTTTTTTTTTTAAACGCGGCTATAACATCCTACCCTCCTTACAAAAAGTTTCGTCCCCGAAACTTGCCGTACCTTATTCAAATAGGTGGGGATAGCGGTCGCGCATCTGCTCTTCTAGCTCCCACGTCGCTTCGTTCTCTCGGTGGTTGCTCCATTGAACCTTTACGTAAGGAATAATCCTCCTCCTCAGCTCTTGATCCTTCCGGTCAAGGATTCGTATTGGAACTTCTTCATATGACGCGTCGGGTCTGATCTTAAGTGGCTGCGCGTCTAGCACGTGACTCGGGTCAGGCACGTACTTCCTTAACTGCGAGACGTGGAATACGTTGTGCACTTGAGCCAGCGTCGGAGGTAATGCCAATTTGTAAGCCAAATCTCCAACTCTTTCTAGTATTTCGTATGGTCCAATATATCGCGGCTTCAACTTCCCTTTAACTCCAAACCGTGTCACACCTTCATGGGTGACACTTTAAGATAGACTTTTTCTCCCTCCTTGAACTCTAAAGGTCGTCTCTTCGTGTCGGCCCAACTCTTTGCTTCTATCTTGAGCCGTCTTAAGACGTTCCCGAATTAGTTTCACTTGTTCTTTAGTCTGCTCGATTATTTCTGGAGCCGTCAACCTACGTTCACCAACTTCGTCCCAATGCACAGGTGACCTACACTTTCGTCCATATAAGGCCTCAAATGGTGCCATACCTATGGCACTGTGATGGCTGTTGTTGTAGGAGAACTCTATCAATTTGAGCATGCTGTCCCAATTTCCTTTAAAATCCAATGCGCATGCCCTCAACATATCCTCCAGGGTCTGAATGGTCCTTTCAGATTGACCATCGGTCTGAGGATGTGAAAAGCAGTACTCAGTCGCAACTCAGTCCCCATCTTCTTCTGACACGCTGCCCAGAACTGAGATGTAAACTTCGAGTCACGATCCGATACTATGCTAACTGGCACTCCATGGAGGCAAACAATGTTATCAATGTACATGGCTACCAGCCTCTCCATAGTAAGTCCGGTGGGAATAGGCAAGAAGTGAGCGGACTTAGTCAGTCGATCCACAATCACCCATATCACATCATTCCCATTTCTTGTCTTTGGAAGTCCAACCACAAAGTCCATGGTTACATGTTCCCACTTCCATTCGGGTATCTCTAGTGGTCGCATTAGTCCACCGGGTCTTTGATGTTCTGCCTTAACTTGCTGGCAAACAAGGCATCTTTCCACAAACTCCAGCAATATGCCTTTTCATGCCATTCCACCAATAGTGTCTCTTGAGGTCATTGTACATCTTCGTCGCACCAGGGTGAATAGACAGTCTCGAATTATGTGCCTCCTTCAACAACTCCCTCCTAAGTTCCTCAACATCCGGTACGCACAACCTTCCTTGGTACCACATACTGCCATCATCATGAACTTGAAATCCATCGACTTGGCTGGTTAGCATTCTTTCTCGCGTCTCCTTAATTGTTGCATCGTTCTTCTGTGCTTCCTTAATTTGGTCTAGCAAGGTTGGAGTGATAATTAGCGTGGCCAGAATATCGGCAGTAGAATCTACAAGGTCCAAATCAAATTCCGCCATCTCTTTTTCTAGAGTAGCCTGCTGTGCATGGCTCGACTTCCTACTTAGGGCATCAGCCACTCGATTGGCTTTCCCCGGATGGTAGCTGATGGTCAAGTCGTAATCTTTCAACAACTCTAACCATCTCCTTTGGCGCATGTTCAGCTCCTTTTGCGGTGAACAAATACTTAAGACTCTTATGATCGGTGAACACCTCGCACTTCACCCCATATAGATAATGGCGCCAGATTTTCAGTGCGAACACCACCGCTGCTAGTTCTAGATCATGAGTCGGATAGTTCTGTTCATAGGGCTTTAGCTGTCGTGAAGCATATGCAATGACCTTGTCGTTTTGCATCAACTACGCATCCTGAAATATAGAGTTAGACCACATCTTTAATTGTATACAAAATCAGTTGAAATCATATACATTTACCTAGCCCGTTCTTAGAAGCGTCACTGTAAATGACAAACCCTTCGGATGCAGAGGGCTGAGCAAGAATAGGGGCTGTGGTCAGTCTCCTTTTTAGTTCAGCGAAACTCTGCTCGCACTCGGGGGTCCATTCAAACTTTGACTTCTTTTGTGTCAATCGGCTTAGGGGTACGGCGATGGATGAGAAGCCCTCGACAAACTTCCTATAGTATCCAGCCAGTCCAAGAAAACTTCTTACCTCGGTCACATTAGTGGGTCGAGGCCACTCAGTGATCGCCTCTACCTTCTTTGGATCTACAGAAATTCCTTCTTCAGAAACCACATGACCCAAAAAGGCTACACTCTTCAGCCAGAACTCACACTTGCTGAACTTGGCGTACAATTTGCTTCTCCGAAGTGTCTCTAGAACTTCCCTCAAATGCTCCGCATGAGTATCTTCGTCAGGAGAGTATATAAGGATATCGTCAATGACACTACTACGAACTTGTCCAGTTGTTGCCGAAATACTGTGTTCATTAGGTCCATAAAGGCAAGCCGGGGCGTTGGTTAATCCAAAAGGCATAACCAAGAATTCGTTAATGACCATAACGTGTTCAAAAAGCGGTCTTGGCTGTATCCCCCGATTTGATCCTCAACTGGTGATAACCGGATCGCAAATCAATTTTGGAGAATACTCTCGCCCCCCGTAGCTGATCAAAGAGATCCTCGATTCGGGGGTAAGGGATACTTGTTCTTGATAGTGATCTTGTTAAGCTCCCGGTAGTCTATACATAATCTCATGCTTCCATCCTTCTCTTTTACAAACAGAACTGGAGCACCCCAAGGTGACACACTGGGTCGAATAAACTTACGATCCAGCAATTCTGTAATTGCTCCTTCAACTCCTTGAGTTCTGCTGGCGCCATACGGTATGGTGCCCTGGATATGGGTTCAGTACCAGGTATGAGATTAATCTCGAACTCCACCTCTCTTTCTGGTGGTAGTCCCGGTAACTCCTCGGGGAAGATATCTATAAATTCTTTTACCACCCGGGATTTGGTCGATTTGCGGAACTTCATGTTCAGCACTCATTGCGTAAATCAAAAATCCTTCTCCTCCCTTTCTTTAGTGCTCGAAATGCCTGTGCCGCAGTCAAATAAAGCTTTCTGGGGTGCCTTCTTTAATTTAGGGTTCCCTTGAAATATAGTTTCCCCCAGTTCAGGTGCCTTCATGCTGACTTGCAGTTGCCGGCAATTAATATTTGCATGATACTCCGCCAAGAAGTCCATGCCCAGAATAATGTCGAAATCGAACATCTGGATCGGTATCAGGGTCGCAGGAAACTGTAGACCGTTAATCTCCAATTCACATCCATTGTAACGTTGATGAGATACGAGTACTTGGCCACCCGCGGCCTGTATACGGTATGGAGTCTCAATCCATTCGGGAAGAATGTCCAGGTTCTTGGCAAATCTCTTTGCAATAAATGAGTGACTTGCTCCACTATCGAACAAAACGTTGGCTGGCACTTTGTTAATTAAAATTACACCTACCATATTCGAGGTTTAGCACACAACATACATCAATAGCAACTAGAATTTAATCCAACTTCAAATTTAAGTACTTAAATAAATGTACCCGTCACCACGTCGCCCGATTCCTCGACTTCGGCATCCGTCATCGCATGCACCCGGGCATTGGTTCGGCCTCGTCCTCCCTGCTGAGCCTGTGTCTGCGAGTTCACCTGTGCCGGCGCTTGAGCATTCTTTAGCAATATGTCCTTGCTTCCCGCAGTTATAGCACACTCTCTGATCCTTCCGACATGGTCCCGGATGAAAACGTCCGCACAGGGTACACCGTGGGATAGGTGCCGCAGCCCTTACTGGTTGCGTCAGTCGGTGCTGGACCCTCAATCATCGGGGTCTGAATCACTGCACTTTGCTGTCGTTCTGGCCGGAATGGTTGCCCGGACTGTGGGCGGCGAGGTACTTTCAACCATCTCCCTGATCTACCTGTCTGCAACTCCTCACGGGGCCTCTTCAGTCTCTCTAGTGCAGCTGCCCTTTCCAAATTCCTCTCGACACGTCGACATACCTCCAGCAATCCCTCAAATGTGGTAGTCTCTGCACAAACAATCGCCTGTTGATGCGAAACTCAACCGTGTGGAACTTAGCATTGGCCTCTCGTTGTCCATGATGCATGACATATTGGCCCAGTTCATGAAATTTCTCAGAGTATTGATCCACCGTCATGGACCCTTGGGTCAACAGCTGGAACTCCGCCATCCTTCTCTGAATAGCACTACCCGGAACGTAGTGCTTCTTATACTCCTCAACAAATTGCTCCCAAGTCACTGGTGGAGTCATTTGCGTTTCACTCCGTTCCACCACCTCTCAGCTTCCCCTTCCAAGAACGGGGTAGTCACCTCCACTTTCAGATTCACGGGTACTTGTATCAGTCTTATTTGTTCAGTTACATTTTTAAGCCAAATCTCGGCTTCCTCAGGCCGAGTGGTACCCCTGAACATTGGTATTCGGGAGTTCTGCATCTCCCTGTAAAAACCTTAGGCCTTGCTGGTGCGGGCGGTGGTGGCGGTGGCGGATGTTGTTGCTGTTGCTGTGAGTGTGCTGAAGTATTTGGGCAATCTGTGCCTGTGGCTCTGTCATCTGAGTATATTGTTGCGCCATCTGCGCCTGCTGATGGGCTATTAAGGCCGTCAGATTGGCCAATGTATCCGCCGAAGTTTTGGGGGGATCGCCCCTTGCCCCCTGACGTTCGTCTCCGTCATTTCCACTATTTCCTGATGGCTCACGACGCGGGAGGCATTGTCTGTGGACAAATCAAAACACGTTAGCCAAAATTGACTTAAGAGTATTGTAAGAGATACAGGAATGGAGGCCAAAGGAAAGATAACCTATCCTGTCTACATACTAACGGCACTCACCAACCAAAACCCCAATCATAGCTTATGTCTACTTCATTTTATTCAAAATTTGAAAATCATTTGAAAACGGACCGTCACTTATCTTAAGGTAATTAACTAATCTACTACGTTCCCGATGCGTATCTGAAGCCTGGGCTCTGATACCACCTGTAGCGCCCCGCTCCCGAGCTCCACCCTCGGAAACGGTGCACCCGCCGTATCTCACTCAGGAGAATACTAGGCGTCACATCAACCTGTTACACGTCAGTGCTGACATAGAAAACTTTCCTTTTCTTTCTGCGGAAACGATAAGTCAAATACTAATTCCGAAATTAAATAACTTTTAAAATAACGATGAAAGTCTAGGCTGACCGGCCTTACAATCAAGGTCAATTGTCTAAATTTATCAAAACATAAAATTGTTCCAAAAGTAATACTGAATATTACAATAAAATGTCTGTGTCACCCCAAAGCATCACCAGAAGCCCGTCTCCATCCTTGCCGCACACATATCTTACGAGTCACTCAGCCCATTCCACGGTTATCGGACCCATCCCTCAACGTAGATGTAATCGTACTCTGTCTCGGCTACATATGGAATAGTAGGTGTGAGTGATGGTAATCACCCAGTAGGTGCCTCTCAAAACAATACAAAAACTTACATACCCAAACGATATCTCCACGTAGCCACATAGAACAGATAGCATGCAACCGGAAAGTAAGACACTCCACGTACTCAACATAAACTACTATGACATGGCTTATACGGAATAAACACTCCACACAAGATGCATGCGCAAGTACGTGATGCATGTTCACATAACGTGTCACGCGCAACTAGAACATGTCAGGCAAAATGCTCCTAGGCCTATATGCAATGCATGCTCCCGGGACCTAGTTCCAGCGTCATGGTCTCTAGCCACCACTTGCCGTTCTGGACACCCAACGCCCTATAGACGCTGTGTATGTACGGGCACCCACGCCCTATAGACGCTGCGTATCTCATGACACCCACGCCCTATAGACGCTGCGTATCCGCACGACACCCACGCCCTATAGACGCTGCGTATCACATGACACCCACGCCCGACGACGCTGTGTATCATCACGGCCCCCACGCCCTATAGGCACTACGCATCCGTCCGCACGGCGCACACCCTCAGACAATGGGAACCTCACGCACATGCACGTGCCATGAATGCAAAGAAAGGAAAAAGAACGATCGGACGTCATCCTCTGACGTCGATCGATCGAAGTGGTCCTGAGACACGTCGAACCCTCAGCCATTAGGACGTCGATCGATCGACGTGGTTCTGGGGCACATCGAACCCTCAGCCTCTTGACGTCGATCGATCGATGTCCTTCTGAGGCACATCGATCTCTCACCCCCTGGACGTCGATCGATCGATGTCCATCTGAGGCACGTCGAACCCTCAGCCTCTGGACGTCGATCGATCGATGTCTCGAATTTCAGAACTCTCTTCTGAAATTCCTGCAATCCTCCATCCAATCCCAAACAATCTTTCCCCCATCCCGCGTATCCATACTCGCATCAAGACCTTACAACCCCAAGTAACAACGAACCATACAACAACAAGATCACGTTGAATCAAGAGACATATAACTGAAATAACCACGTTGCACATGATCCAAATCAAAATCAACGACTACGACAACCACATCACATAAAAATACCCTTTTGTCTATGCAAGCCATCATACCGTTTTGAGGGAAAATCGATATGCACCTACCTCGATTCCTAGCGAGAATTGAATATAGAAGGTGTGATGATCTACGAGCGTTGTGATTTCCTCCTCTTGACCCTTTGATCAAGGATCCTTCGTTCCTTCCTTTTTCCTTCTTAGCCGAAAATTGAGAGAGGGGAAGGGAAGAGTGGCTGCCGTTTGGGAGAGAGAGGGAGGGGGAGGGAAAAGATTAGGGTTATAAATTGGAATGAGAGATTATAGGGAGGTGAGGGTTTTAATTAAGGGAGAAGGGATAAGATTTGTTATTTTAGATAACTTTTGCTATTTTTTCTTATTTATCTCTTTCTCTCTTTTTCTTTTTTTTTTTTCTTTCTTTTTTTTTTTAAACGCGGCTATAACAATATGCTAATTTCAACAAGTGCGAATTTTGGCTCCATAGTGTTGCATTTTTGGGTCATGTTGTGTCTAAGGATGGTATCTCAGTAGACCCGAAGAAGATTGAGGCTATTGCAGAATGGCCGAGACCGACAAATGTGACTGAGGTCAGGAGTTTCTTGGGGATTGCAGGTTATTATCGGAAGTTTGTTGAAGGATTCTCACGGATTGTAGTCCCACTGACTTGATTGACGCAGAAAAAGATGCGATATGATTGGACTTCTGATTGCGAACAAGCTTAACCGAACTTAAGAAGAAATTGACATCGGGGCCAGTATTAGCACAACCAATCTCAGAAAAGGGATTCGTGGTATATAGTGATGCTTCGAAGAATGGACTGGTTGTGTGTTAATGCAGAAGGAACGAGTCATTGCATACGCATCAAGATAGTTGAAACCCTATGAGCAGAATTACCCACCCATGACCTAGAACTAGCAGCTGTTGTATTTGCGCTTAAGATATGGAGGCATTATTTAGATGGTGAGAGATGCGAAATTTACACGGATCACAAGAGCTTGAAATATCTTTTCACCCAGAAGGAGTTAAACATGAGGCAACAAAGATGGTTGAGTTGATGAAGGATTATGACCTCGCCATCCATTATCATCCGGGTAAGGTGAATAAGGTGGCGATGCATTGAGTAGAAAGTCAAGCCATGCTCGATAGCGCCTCTGGAGAGTGAGATAGCCGAGTTTGGATTGGATGTGGTTGACTCGACTCGAATATTCTGGCTAAATTGATGATCACTCCTACTTTGATTGATAGAATTAAAGAGGCGCAAAAGAATGATTCTGAGTTGATGACCATTGTCAAGCAGTTTAAAGAACAACGGCGAAGGATTTCCAGTTGCATAATGATGGCAGTCTTTGGTTCAAGGAGAGGTTGTGTGTGCCAAACATTGAGGGAATTAAGAGAGAGATCATGACTGAAGCTCACAACTCGCGGTTATCTATACATCCGGGAGCCACCAAGATGTATCAGATCTTAAAAGAAACTATTGGTGGAATGGCATGAAGCGTCAGATTACGGAGTTTGTGGAGAGATGTCATACTTGTCAACAAGTTAAAGCAGAACATCAAAGGCCGGCAGGACTGTTACAGCCATTAGAGATTCCGGAGTGGAAATGGGAGCATATTACGATGGACTTTGTTACCGGACTCCCTAAGACTCGCACAGTTATGATACGATTTGGGTAATCGTGGATCGTCTCACTAAATCGGCACATTTCTTATCCATGTCAATCCAGACGTCTATAGAAAAATGGCGATATGTATAGAATGAGATAGTCAGCCTGCATGGAACACCTGTCAGCATTGTGTGCGATAGAGATCCACGTTTTACTTCGCGATTCTGGAGAGCTTATCAAAATGCCATGGGTACCGAACTCCGGATGAGTACAACATTTCATCCGCAGACCGATGGACAGTCAGAACGTACCATACAGACGTTGGAAGATATGCTACGCTTGTACTTTGGATTTCAAGGGTAGCTGGACAAACTAGTGAAGTTGATTGAGTTCTGATAATAACAGCTATCACAGTTCTATTGGTATGGCACCGTTCGAAGCATTGATATGGAAGGAAGTGTCGATCTCCATTGTATTGGGATGAAGTTGGAGAGAGAGCTATTATGGGTCCGGAACTTGGTGGAGCAGACTCTGGAAAAGATCAAGGTGATACGTGATAGATTGAAGGCTGCTCAAGATTGTAGCAAAAGCTGGGCGGACACAAAGAGACGGCCGGTTGAGTTTGTAATAGGCGAGAAAGTATATTTGAGGGTTTCACCGACCAAGGGCGTGATTAGATTTGGGATTAAAGGAAAACTGAGTCCTAGATTTATTGGCCCTTATGAGATACTAAAGAAAGTTGGAGCGTGTTGCATATCAATGGCCCTACCTCCTACATTATCCCAGGTACATAATGTGTTTCACGTATCTCAGTTGCGGCGATATGTACACCAATCCGGATCATATACTGGAGCAGCAGCCCGTAACTATAAGGATGACGTTACGTATGAAGAAGTCCCTATACGGATCATGGACCGTAAAGCAGGTGCTGAGGAACCGGGACAATCCCCTTTGTGAAAGTACAGTGGAGTAATCATACTGAGCGAGAAGCGGCTTTGGAGCCAAAGCATCAAATGCAGAAGCAATATCCACAACTTTTCGTATGAGGTACGTAAGTTTCAAGGACGAAACTTTCTATAAGGGGGAAGAATGTTACAACCCGGAAAACTTCGTTATGACGTAACGACTGCCAATACCGTAAACATAATTTCGTAGGTGTACGATTCATA
This sequence comes from Eustoma russellianum, assembly GCA_036186865.1. Classification (NCBI taxonomy): domain Eukaryota; kingdom Viridiplantae; phylum Streptophyta; class Magnoliopsida; order Gentianales; family Gentianaceae; genus Eustoma; species Eustoma russellianum. The sequence goes on from AP025064.1 coordinate 28,799,029, forward strand.
AAACTAGTCTTGTATATCGATACTTTAGCAAATATATCACAAATGTTTGAATCTATACAATAAAAACCCAAATTAAATTAGTTAGTAACAACTTAAACTATTAGGATAAATTAAATCAAAAAGAAATACATGACACAACAATTTTATACTACATTAAATAAAAGGAAAACAAATATATACACATGAAATAAAAGAAAAGAAAAAGGAAAAGGAAGTGTAAGACAACTTGTCTTACTATTTAGTAAAGCTTATATATAATAATGCATGCTTAAGAATCTTATCCTACCAACCCATCCCTCCAACCCATACTTGCCAAAAGTTTGTCTCCCACCCTATTACTCCCCATGCTTGGCCAGCCACCCTCCAAGGAAAAAGGGAGATTCCTCCTTTCTTCAAACACTCCCAAACTTCATCATTTTATCTCCCACAAAATATCCTCTTCCCTCCATTCCAAGAAAACTTAAGTCTTCAAACCCTTTTCCCCCTACCCTTGGCCAAAAGTTTCTCTTCGACAGGACAAGATTTTCTTCTTCTTTCTTCACACCAACATCACTCAAATCAAGCTCTATAAACACTCCATCAACTAAGAAAGATTGAAGAAGGTTGTAGCATCTAGAATCAAAAGCAATCAAGGTAAGAACTTTATGAAGTTTAAGTTTGATTCTTCCATATAATTAGTTTTATAAGTTGCTCACTAACCCTCCTTTTGGACCCCAAAACCGTGTTCTTTGTACACATAGGAAGGAAGGAAGAAGAACTCTCTTCCAAACCAAGTGAAGGAATCATCATCTAAGTGTAAGAAAAGTGAACCAAGGCAAGTACTCTTCCTAGATCCATCATGGATTTCAATATTTAAATACTTATGTTCATATCAAATGGGATCATCATGCAGTATGTTCAAGTTTTATCATAAGAATATGAAAGATCTATGATTGTAAGTGTTATATATATATATATATATCTCCTATGTACGGCTATGTATATGCTATGTATAAAAGCCCGCCTTTATTCAAAAAAAATTTGAATAATAGTATGAAATGAAGAATCTTAAGGAAAGTGTACAAAGAATACAACTTTAGTTGATTTGATTATGTTTTCTTTTATGATGATCATCAAGTTTGTATTTTTATGTATTCTAGTGTTCATATGTTTCAAGATCATATCTTTAACATGTTTATGTATGCATCATAAGCATGACTTATATGCATGGTCTCAATGGTTGTTTGATGATCATCATCTTATATATACACCACATATACACGGCCAAGTGGCCTATTTGAGTACTCCATTTGAGTTTCATCATTCCATCTTCAAGATGTGTATTAGATGATGAATATGGCTCAAGAAGTACACTTTTTATGTTTTCCATCATGTTTATGACTATGTATTTTCGTAGTGTTATAATCTTAAGATTAAGTAAAAGAAAGGAAAGCAATATGTACATGTTAGTTATGAAAACATACAACATACAACATGTACATAAAAGGAAGAAAATGAAATATAAATATGTATAATAAATGGCCAAACTTTCGGCCACATAGTATTAATATGATAAAATGAAATGTGGACATGTTAAAGAAGTATACATGGATATAGTATACATATATATACACGGCTTAAGGTATTAAGAATATAAATCATCTTATATATATATCATAATATTATATATATATATATATATATATAATTATATACATTCAGTCTTAAGGCCATTTATGCAATATAATAACTTAAGTTTCATGTTATGTTCACATATATGTATATGATGTGGAAATGATAAAGTATGGTATAAGTATTGTATATGACAATTTAAGGATTTAGGAATTAAGTGTTCTAATTACTTAAGCGATGAAATATGAATTGTATATGGAAAACACAAATGAAGGAAGTGGTGTTGGATGAAAAATGATAAAGTGGACTGTTTTGAAGGGCATGGCCGCATGGTCATTATTGGAGTATAAAAGTGGCATTTTCTTTAAAGTTATGATATGTAGAATGTAAATATGAAGTAATGTTGATGATTAGTTGTAGTATGATCAAAACACCCTCATATGATTAAGTCTCATATTACACGGAAATGAAGTTTAAAAAAAATTGTTTTGTCGCATCGCATGTTTTTAAAAGTTTTAAGCATACGAATAATAAACACGAGACGGATGATTCCAATGACCCACATTATGTTATGACCATGTTATGTTATGTTATGTTGTAGCGCTGTCGTCACATCGGGACCAGAGTGGTAGGTGTCAGGGGCCCATGTTTACATTATGGCTGAGTGTAACATCGGATCTGGGACACGGGATCTCAGTCGTAATGCGTCACCATTAGCACATGTACCTATGTTCATGATGTTATTTTGTACATGTACTATATGGAGAATCATTCTGTATGTCGTGCGTTATTACTCTTATGAAAAGTGCTATAACCAATGATGAAATGTTGTCTTCATGTTATGAAAATGTCATATTATGCAAGTTATGAATATGTCATTTTATGCAAGTTATGAAAATCACGTCAAGTTATGAAATGCCATGTTTATGAAAAGTCATGTTTACGAAAGTCATTTTATGAAAAGTCAGTTCTATGCATCATGTCATGATCATGTCCCTTAGGTGATGATTAGAATATTTGTACGATCATTATGCCTTAAGATGATTAAGGAAGATTATGCATGTAGAAGTGATGATATAAGTGATGACCTTAGCATAAGATGGATTAGCATTCAAGTATGGAAGGTAGGCTAGGGATATTGCTGAGGAAGAAAGATATGATCTCTAAGGTATGATGTAAAATCTTATGTCCTGTTTTATTTTTATATCGTGTTATTATTTGTTAACGGAGATGTGATTATGTATGTTTGTTACTTTATTACTACTTGTCACCCCGTCTCCTCATGTATGATCCACATGAAGTATCTACAAAGACTACTTGCTGAGCGATTAAAAGTTGGTGGCTATCGCTCATACTTGCCTCATAACATTTCATAGAACAGGAACCCTGACGCCTTGTTCATTGAGGAGGAACCCCAGATAGAGTATCTGTGAGCTGAGATGTAGGCCGAAGCTATGTACCAGTTGGTGTGTTTGAGCTTTATTTCATTGTGATGTAATAAGACTATCGTGAGACATTATACTTGTGGTTTGTACGCGTTGAACGATTTGTATTATTGTGATGCATGTCGTGAGCTTATTTTTATGTTGCTTCTGCTATATCGATTACGATTCATGTCGACATGCACATGTATAGTATCGATGCCTTGTACTACTCGTAGTAGAGTTGGCGGGTGCACCATGCCAAAACCCTAGTTCTGGGCGGGGCGCTACAAGCTTTCTTAGACGGTATTATATGTACAGCGTTTTTATCACAACTCAATAAGTCATATATCACGAATATTAAACCGCATTGACTGATAAACCTAGATAATATGGTCACAAAGTCAACTTAGTCCATCGAATTAACTTGGTTGAACTCAGTCAAAACCGGGGTGTCAAACAAGATTCGGATCCTTATTGGGTTAAGTTCATACTTATTTTACTTGTATTCATTTATTTATTAAATGCATAACTGGCATAAATAAATAAATAAATGCATGAATAAAACAAAATAATATAATAACTAGAAATTAAACTTAATTATTATATTTTGGATTCTTAAATAATAATAATAACAACATAAATTTATTATGAATTTTGTTACTATTTGTAATGGACTTTAAATAATAACAATAATAATTGAATTATATGCATGATTTATTGACGTGATGTGTCCCTAAAAAACGGTAAAAGAAATAACAATTACGTAGATGATTACTATTGGGTCAGTAATAACAAACAACAAGGAAATTATTGTCATATGGATTATTATTTCTTTTTTTAAAAGGAAACTTTAAATAATAATAACAATTTATTATTACTACTATTTTCCTTAATAATAATACTAATAATAATAATAATAATAATTGACTTATTATTATTATTTTCTTTAAAAGAAATTGTTCCAACCGGTCAGTTTAAAATAATAATAATAATAATAATAATAATAATAATAATAAATAAAATAAAGGTAAAAAGTAAATAAGTAATATATTTATGTGGAATGTGTGCCGTGTGGATAGGAGTGGGGGGTTAAGGGATAACTTTTGGTTATAATTGAAATATCTAAAAGGGTTAAATTTAAACTAATCAAATCTAATCAAATTTAATCAGATCCTACCCCCCAAATCCTTCCCTGCCTAAGTCTCTCTGTTGAGAAATATGTTTGGATAATTTTCAAAGTCATAATTTAAGTGGTGAATACTTACAAATGTCACACATGGTGTTATATGTGATTAAAAGTTGACATTGAAAAAGTTGACATAGATCTCTCAGGTTGTTGCAACATCGATCGATCTATGTACATAGATCATTCACATCGATCGATCTATGTAGGCAGAGAACGTCTGAATCTTACTGTGAGACATCGATCTCTAAACCTGAGACACATCGATCGATCGATGTACATCGAACCCTCACTTCGATTCGATCGAGTAGGTCAGAGACAAAATCTGAAACTCACTGTGAGACATCGATCTCTAAAGCTTAGGCACTTCGATCGATCGATGTCTAGGGTTTTTAGAAATATTTTTCTAAAATGTGATAAAGTGGTTGTTTTCATTTGTACATGATTTCTACATGTTCATTATGTGATTATTATGTGTTTTGATGATTATAACTATTATTGTGACTAATGTGTCCTGAAAGTTTCTACAACTTACCAAAAAGGGCAAAGTGGTATGTTGAATTTTTGTAGGAACATGATATGGTGGATATATATCAAGGACTTATTCTCATCTTATTTATCATGACAAAGATGATATTATGATATTCTGACCATCGGGGTCATTTCTGGAGTTTTCTCTCACCAGGGGCATTTTGGTCATTTTCATCCCTGAGGGAATTTTTGGTATTTTCACTCAAGGAATCCCTTGAGTATATTCTTATCATCATTCTGGAGTTGATCTATGATTATTTTGAAGATAATATGGTGGCTTTATATATTTCTATCTCATGATGATATTATTGACTATAGCGGGATATGTGACGAGTTGTGATGTTCATATTCTATTTCTTTCTTGAAGACCATCTCTTATATGTTATGGGAGCATATTTATCATCTTATACAGAAATATCAAAGGTTTTAAAGGTGTGCAAATGATCATAACATACAAGAAGAAATATTGGGAATTTTTGGTGTTACATGTTACATAATCTTGTCAATTATTATTTGGTGATTTCTTCTTCAAAAATTGAGTTGATACACATATATGAAAAGCCTCTAGAAGTGTTATAAACAAGTGAAAATGATGTGTAATTCATTTTATGGCTTGGTGACAAGTGGACAAATCAAAAGAGGCTAGTTGGCAAAAGTTGCCAACTTGGAAAAATTGAAAACCTTTGAATGGTAGCCAACGGTCATGGCTGTTTTCAGCAGATTTTTTTGAGTCAAATTCAGCATTCACATGCCCTATTCTTGTGCAAAGAGTTGAGGGTATCTTGGTGGTATTATCCTCTCTTATTATCTTCATTTTGCGAAGGATAATCAAGACAATTCCATGTGGAAATTTCGGCCAACAATGTGATTCCAGGGTGGACCAATATGTTGTCTCATTTTTGTCACGTTTACAAACCCAACCAATGATGCGAAGACACTTAGCATTGCTGATGAAGATGGTGACACATGTGCATCTTATCTCCAAGGCTCACTTCACACTATTAAATAGGAGGGCAATGGTTGAAGGAGATGAAACACACTTGAAGCTCACTTGAAAAGCATTGTTGATTTGTCTAGCTATCATCTTCTTGTTGTTGTTCTTGTTTCATTCTTTGTATCAAAGGTGTTTCTGTTGTATTTGTTGAGCTACAAGCCTCTTGAGCTTCATTTGTATGATGATTAGCCAATTCTATAAGGCTACATCAATAGATGGTTAGAGGTGTTGCAACTAAGTGTTGCATAGAAGGTGTTATCCAAGTCTTGAATAGGGTTGGTGTATAACCCAAGGACTCAAGCTTGGTTCTTGTTGTAAGTGATTCTTACCATAGTAAAATCCAATTTAAAGGCTGTTCCTTGGGACTGGAGTAGGTCACATTGACCAAACCAGGATAAATCCTCGGTGTTCTTGTCTTGTTTCTACGTTTCTGTTTTCTGTCCGTTTTTACTGCAGTTTTCATACAACTTCTCACAATTTGAAAAAATAGCTAAACACTTTCAAAATTCGTGATTTTTGGTAGACGTATACTTCAGACTGTTAGCTTTCATTTTCAACAAGAATCACTTGATTTGAGCAAGGAAAAGTTAGTTTTTCAGTCTTTGAAAGATAACTGCTCCAATCTGACTGCAATCTGACCCGTTTTGAGAAAATTTGAATTATGTATTAATTCAAGAATTTTTTGAGTCAGGGCCTTTTGGAAACATCAACTACGCATCCTAAGGAGCGTTTTGATATAAATATCAACCTTTTTGGTTGAGTATTCAAAGAGAAACATGTTTTCAAAATCAGCAACATTATGTCCAATTCTGTCCAGATTGACCATCTGAATCTTTTTATTTGTTTGAAGGGCCAATCAATCTTATTTTTGTCTGTTTTTTGTACAGAGTTTTGTTAACACATTGAAGTTAAATTCTAAAAGTTTCATAATTTTTGGAGTTGTGTTACACTTAGTTTTGAATTTTTCAAAAATGGGTTATGAATCTGAGGTAGTCTTAGATTCTGTTTTCAAAGGGGTTTTTAATCAAGGATAGTAGTGTAATTTCCGCTAACCACTATTCACCCCTTCCTCTAGTGGTGTTTATTGCAGGTTCATGGTCCAACACTTGGTATCAGAGCAAGGTCTACACCACTCAAAGAAGCAAGATTCAACACTGTACAAATAACACAAGGCCAAGAAGAAGAAACAACAACTCTTTGTAGCCTGCTAATCTCATATTAAAGGTACGTACAATGGCCATAGTCTCTCACAAAGCTTTAGGAAAATCATTCACCAACAACGAGAAGGTGCAAAAGGTGCTGCGAAGCCTTCCTGCTGAATGGGATCCAAAGGTTACGGCAACTGAAGAAACCAAATTGATCACAAAAATGGACGAATTGGTAGGCTCACTAAGAGTATATGAGGTAAAAACTAAACCAACGGAAGTCTGCAGTCATCTAAATCATCCGGTAAGTCAATAGCTTTCAAAACAACTGAAACACATACAAATAATGATGATAGTAATAGTGATACTGAATTAGACGATGACTTGATATTGATAGCTAGAAAACTTAGAAGTTTTTCAAACGTCCAAATAGGAATAGACAACGTTCTTCTTCTTCTTCTTTTTCTCAATCTAAGAAAATAGTTCTAACAACAACAAATGGTACAATAAAGAGTTAAAGTTCTACGAATACGGTCAAAAAGGACATATCTCATATGATTGCCCAACAAGAAAAATAATGATACAACAATAATAAACAAGCCAAGGACAAGGAGGCACAAACGACTAAGGCAAAGGGTCCAAGTCAAGGAAATGGAAACGAGCAATGAATGTGAGCGCATGGAGCGACTCATCCGACTCAGAATCCGAAACTGAGGAAGCTCAAGTCTGCTTTGTATCTAACGAGGTAAGTTCTTCTTCTGATGATGATTCTGATAGTGACATGACATTTGATGAAATGTATGAATAATTTTAAGAATGCATGCTCACTGTAAGATGCTATCTAAAGAAAGAAGAAACTAATTGAAGAAAATGACAAGTTGAAGATGTCCAACCTGGAATTTTCCGATCAATTAGAATCTTTTAAACAAGAGTCTACTAATATACTTGATTCTTTAGAGACTTAAATTGAATCATATAGGAAAAATGAACATACACTATAAACTGAAAATAGCATGTTGAAATCTAAGGTAGAAAGTTGTGAAAATGAAATAGTACAACTTAAATCTTCCAAACTTACTTTAGAAAAAATGTTAGAACAATTTAAATCTGGTGCAAATATGTTAGATACACTTATATCATCGCAAAAATATGGAAATGATAAAACCAGATTAGGATAAAGAAGAAAATGCCAAAGTAAATAAAAAGACCAAGTTTGTCGCATCTAGTACAAAAATGCCTTATGATACAACGAAATCAACTTTGCTTGCTACATCTTTTCTACCCCTTCTTCTGTTTATTCTAAGGCAAAAATACAATCTGCACTAAAAGCATATACATATCAGCGTACAGCTAGGAAAAACTTTGCATCTAGACAACCTAGAAATTATGTCTATATGTATACGAATGCAACTAGACATAATAAAATGCATCCAACTTATTATGAACCTAAGTATAGACAACATTCATATAAGTCTTATAGAAATGCATATGAATATACATACATAGCACCATATAAGAAACAAAGTCACATGCCTTATACACACTATCAAAATCGGCCATCCTATAGTACTTATCAACCAAGATATAACATGTATGACAATGCAACATCTTTTTGGAATGGTCAAACATATGTTAATCTTTTATATTCAACTAATGTCAAAAATGTGCCTAGAAGGTATGTCCAAGTTTGGATACTTAAGGGATATCTAAACAAGGGTGTTGCTCCTAACATTCAAAGACCCAAATAAAAGGGTACCTAAAACTTTGTCTTCGTTGTAGGAAAAACGTAAGGAATGCAAGAAGGAGACAAAGTCAAAGAATCTAAAAATTAAATGGTTTTTAGATAATGGATGTTCAAGGCATATGACGGGCAACCACAAACTATTCACCGAGTTGGAACATATCAAGAATGGAGCAAAGGTAACATTCAGTGACAACAACAAAGGACAAGTTGTTGGAAAATGAACAATTGGGAACCATAACACATTTCAAATACGAAATGTGTTGTTTGTAAGTAATCTTTCTTATAATTTATTAAGTATTTCTCAACTTATAGATTGTGGATATAATGTTTCTTTTCTTCCCAATTCTTGTGATATAATAAATGGAAAAAGAAAAATTTTATTAAAAGGAAATATAGATGGTAACATTTACACTCTTACCTTAGATAACATGTTAGATGCTAAGATTAAGTGTTTAATATCACATGACTTAGATGTGAATTTATGGCATAGAAGATTAGGCCATATAGGAATTTCAACCATTAAGAAATTATCTAAGAATAATTTAATTAGAGGAATGCCTAATTTATACTTAGATAATTTTCAAATGTGTGAAACATGTATTAAAGAAAAACACATTAAAGAAACATTAAAACCAAAACATGAAGTGAGTACCATTCATGTACTAGAATTGCTTCACTTAGACTTATTTGGTCCAAGTAGGACAAGAAGTCGAGGTGGACACTACTAGTGTGTGTCATAGTAGATGATTACTCACGATACACATGGACATTGTTCTTAACACACAAAGACGATGCTCCATTGGCAATCGAAACTCTTATTAAGCAACTTAAAAATATATACGAAGAAAATGTTAAAAGAATTAGAAGTGATAGAGGTGGAGAATTTAAAAACAAAGATGTAATCAAGTTTTGTGAATTACATGGAATTAAACATGAATTCTCACCACCTAGAACACCACAACTCAATGGAGTTTTTGAACGTAAAAATAGAACAATTCAAGAAGTTGCTAGAACAATGTTATGTGAAAACAAAGTACCTAAATATTTATGGGTTGAAGATGTTAGTTGTGCATGTTATATAATAAATAGGCTTTCTATTAGAAAGAGATTAAATAAAACACCTTATGAATTGTTAAATAATAGACAACCTAAAATAGATTATCTTAAAGTTTTTGGTTGTAAATGTTTTGTGTTAAACACTAAGGATAATCTAGACAAGTTTGAACAAAAGTCTATTGAATGCATATTTGTTGGTTATTCAACTAATTCAAGAGCATATAGGTATTATTGTCCTGCATCTAGAAAGATAATTGAATCTATGCATGTGAAATTCAATGAAAATGCATGCTTTGAAGTTAGTAATAAAAGTCAACATAAACAAGAAATTCATGTTGAAAATATGTTTGATGATGATGTATTACTTGAGCATGTACTTGATCATCTAGAACCAACTCCCCCTGAACAAGATATGCATGAACCCTTAGATGAAATAAATGAAGAAACTTTGCAATTGGAAGATAATAACTAATGAATCAATCACATACGATAATATTCATACAAATGAAACATTTGAACAAGATGAGGAGAACCTAGTCAACCTAGAAATTGGTGGCACCCGAAAGAATTAATCATTTGGGATCCAAGTGTTGGGGTTAGAACACGTAGAAACATAAGTCAACTTGAAGGATATAGCTTAATCTCACACTTAGAACCTAAGAATGTAAAGGAAGCCTTAGGTGATATATCATGGATAGACGCAATTCATGAGGAATTGAATCAATTTACAAGGAACAAAGTGTGGGACTTAGTACCTAAACCCGAAAACAAGTCTATAATAGGAACTAAATGGGTCTTTAGGAATAAAATGGATGAACAAGGAAACATCACACAAAATAAGGCTAGACTAGTCGCACAAGGTTATAAACAAGAAGGAATAGATTATGAAGAAACCTTTGCACCCGTTGCACGACTAGAAGCAATTAGATTGTTAATTGCGATTGCAAGTCTAAGAAATATTATACTCTTCCAAATGGATGTCAAGGGTGCATTCTTGAATGGATACATCCAAGAAGAGGTGTTTGTGAAACAACCCCCTGGATTCGAAGATCCAAAGAATCCTAACCATGTTTACAAGCTTAAGAAAGCTCTATATGGTTTGGAACAAGCTCCAAGAGCTTGATATCATAGATTTGCAAACTTTCTTATTGCAAATAATTATCAAATGGGAACCATATACAACACATTATTCCTAAGAAGAAAAGATAATGAGTTATTAATAGTTCAAATATATGTAGATGATATAATCTTTGGTTCAACTAACCCTACCTTAGTAAAAGACTTTGAAGAGTGTATGAAGTCTGAATTTGAAACGTCAATGGTAGGAGAGTTGAATTATTTCTTAGGACTTCAAATCAAACAAGTCCCTCAAGGAATTCACATTAGCCAACTTAAGTATGTCAATGATATGATTAAGAAGTTGGCTTTGAAGAGTTGAAACCGACACCTACATCCATGAGTGTTAGCACCAAACTAGATAAGGATGAAAATGGTAAACCTTTTGATGACACACTATATAGGTCTATGATTGGCTCACTGTTATACTTAACTGCACCAAGACCTGACATCATGTTTAGTGTGTGTATGTGTGCTAGGTTTCAATCTTGTCCTAAGGTATCATATTACAATGCGGTGAAAAAGATCTTTAGATATCTTAAACACACACCTCACTTAGGAATTTGGTATGATAGAAATGCTTAGTTGGAATTATACGCATATAGTGATGCTGATTATGGTGGTGGCAAATTAGATAGAAAATCCACTATCGGTACGTGTCAATTCATAGGAACCAACTTGATCTCTTGGTTTTCTAAAAAGCAAGCTAGTGTAGCTCTTTCTACCACTGAAGCCGAGTATATAGCCTTGAGTTTGTGTACTACCCAAATACTTTGGCTTAAACAACAACTTAGTGATTTTGGCATTAAAATGAATAAGATTCCAATTTTCTGTGATAGCACAAGTGCAATCAATCTTTCACGGAATCCGGTACTTTATTCTAAGGCCAAACACATTGAGGTGCGATACCACTTCCTTCGAGATCATGTTCAAAATGAGGATATAGTCATAAACCATATAAGAACTGATCACCAAATAGCTGACATCTTCACCAAAACCCTTAATTAAGCCACTTTTGAAAACATACGAGCCAAGTTAGGTATGATGACTTACGATACCATTGCATAGTTCTATCTTTTGCATGATTTGCAAAATAAAGGGTGAGATATAATAAGAACATGATTTTAGTTGGTAAGTCATGATTTGGTTGGTTTGAATTGTATGTGTAGTTTCAATTGGTATGAGTTTTGGAGCATAGGTTAAGGGGGAGAGTATAATTTGAGGGGGAGCACATGAATACATGAGAATTGATGAAAAAATTGGTAATTAGTTGGTAATTGGTTTTTTAAAACAATTGGTACAAATTTGGTGAAACAATTAGTAGTTGGTGAGGTATTTGGTATTTATGATAAACAATTGGTGTGACATTAAAATCATGTTAGATTATTTTGAAAATCATCCAAAAGGAGGAGAATGTTGAGAAATATGTTGGATAATTTTCAAAGTCATGATTTTAAGTGGTGAATACTTAAAAATGTCACACATGGTGTTATATGTGATTAAAAGTTGAAAAGTTGACATAGATCTCTCAGGTTGTTGCACACCGATCGATCTATGTACATAGATCCCTCACATCGGTCGATCTATGTAAGGCAGAGAAAGTTCTGAACCTTACTATGAGACATCGATCTCTAAACCTGAGACACATCGATCGATCGATGTACATCGAACCCTCACTTCGATCGATAGATGTAGGTCAGAGACAAAATCTGAAACTCACTGTGAGACATCGATCTCTGAAGCTGAGGCACTTCGATCGATTGATGTCCAGGGTTTTTAGAAATATTTTTCTAAAATGTGATAAAGTGGTTGTTTTCATTTGTACATGATTTATACATGTTCATTATGTGATTATTATGTGTTTTTGATGATTATAACTATATTGTGACTAATGTGTCTTGGAAGTTTCTACAACTTACCAAAAAGGGCAAAATTGGTATGTTGAATTTTGTAGGAACATGATATGTTGGATATATATCAAGGACTTATTCTCATCTTATTTATCATGACAAAGATGATATTATGATTATTTCTGACCATCGGGGTCATTTCTGGAGTTTTCTCTCACCAGGGGCATTTTGGTCATTTCATCCCTGAGGGCATTTTTGGTATTTTCACTCAAGGAATCCCTTGAGTATATTCTTATCATCATTCTGGAGTTGATCTATGATTATTTTGAAGATAATATGGTGGCTTTATATTATTTCTCTCTCATGATGATATTATTGACTATAGCGGGATATGTGACGAGTTGTGATGTCATATTCTATTTCTTTCTTGAAGACCCTCTTATATATGTTATGGGAGCATATTTATCAGCATTATACAGAAATATTGAAGGTGTTAAAGGTGTGCAAATGATCATAACATACAAGAAGAAATATTGGGAATTTTGGTGTTACATGTTGACATAATCTTATCAATTATTATTTGGTGATTTCTTCTTCAAAAATCTGAGTTGGTAAACATATATGCAGGCCTCCAAACGTGCATAAACAAGTGAAAATGATGTGTAGTTCATTTTATGGCTTGGTTGTAGAGAAAAAGGGGTTTGAGTGATTTCAAAATACATGATTTAAACGTATGCATGACATATTGCATATAACTTGCCTTATATAG